>JASXTE010000154.1:0-101156 GCA_030280995.1 Hemileia vastatrix
GCCATGATTTACCAAGTGCAGTAACAACTTGACCATAAATTGGTTTTTTACATACACAACAATTACCTTTGGGTAATATTTCAATTTTTTCAATATTAGCAAGTGATGTTTTAATTGGTTGTTTAACAGGTATTGATGTTGGTCCAGGTAATTTTAAATCAGACAATGATGATGATAAATTTTCAAATTCACGTATTGAATCACGTACAATTGGTTTAGATGTTGATGTAACAATTGGTTTAGGTGGTGGTACAAGTGATGTTGGACGTACTTCATATGTAGTATTAGTTTCTTCATAAAATGTTGTCGTTGTAATTGGTTTAACTTGTGAACCACGAATATTTTTCCAACGACGTTCATTATCAGGATGATATAAATCATGTTCTAAATCAGCAACAAGTTTAGAAACAGCAGCAGTATTGGTAGTATCAACAACTGGTGATTCTTCACGTCCATTAGCTGTACATTTTACCAACAACAAGTAAGAAAATAAAAATAAAGAGAAGAAGAAGAAAAAGTAAATTATAAGAAATGCATTAGTTGATAAGTGATTTGTTATCTAAATGACAAAAATATTTTACCTCGAAGATGACTTGGGGCAGTAGAATTAGATGAAGTTACAGCTGGTTTTTTCACCTGTTCAAGTAAATTGTCCAGTTGACTGACATCAGTTTTACTTTTCAACTGAAGATGAAACATTCTACAAGACAAAAAACAAAAAGACAACAAAAAAAAACAAAAAAGTTTATCATTGATAACATTTAAAATTGTGTAAATGGGTTAAACAATGTCAAATACATTTTATAAAGATAAACATATACTTACAGATGGTCCTTGAGTAGAACGTGAAGTACTAGATGATGATTCAGTGTACTTTCGACTGTACTCGTAAGATTCTGATGATCTCATTGAAGATGAATTAAGAGCGAAGGTCTAGTAGCTGATAATGTGGACATATGACCAGTATGAGTTACAGACTGTAGGTCTGCCAATAGTGAATCTGAACACACAAATATACACAAAATGTGGATGAACACACCACAAACACCCAATACCAGTTATGGTGAATGTGAAGTGAAAGGAAGAAAAGA
The DNA here is from genome assembly GCA_030280995.1 of Hemileia vastatrix. Classification (NCBI taxonomy): domain Eukaryota; kingdom Fungi; phylum Basidiomycota; class Pucciniomycetes; order Pucciniales; family Zaghouaniaceae; genus Hemileia; species Hemileia vastatrix. The sequence continues at coordinate 1,092 of JASXTE010000154.1, forward strand.
AAAAATAAAGAGCAACAGGATGCAAATGATTGAGATAAACAACTGTGACTGGTTTTGAGAGGAAAGAAAAAATAATTTTGTCATGATGAGGAGCGCAGCCTCAACTCCTACGGATCATCTCTCAAAAAGGAATGGTTAAAAGGACGCCCACGCCAAATGGGTAAGGACAAGTATATAAAAATGTAAAAAAAATATTTATTAATTTGGCCATCACCCACTCAAACAAACAACCTACCTAAGACATCGTCCATGAGTTGGTTCAGTCCTTCTTCCGGCGACACAAATAAATGAGCGCCACTAGGCATAGGCTCACTTGTATCACCTGGTGATGGCCTGGATGGATGGATGGAGGGAAGGAAGGGAGAAGGAAGGAAAGAAAGAAAGCAACCAACAAACTGAGAAAGAACCAACCAACGAAGGAGGATGCAGAGATGGAGGGATGTTAAAGTCTCTTTTTTTCTTAGACAGTCTTTTACAGCTTCCAACAGCTATACTGTTGTCTTTCGTTTTTTCTTCTTCTTCTTTCATTCTCATCCTCCTCCCTTTTCTCCCTGTTTCTTCTCTTCTCTCTTCTCTTTTCTCTTTACCTCCCTCTTCCGACAGAGACGATTAAGTAACTTGTGACTTGTCAAGCGACAATTTGCATAACTAAAGGCAATGCACCCACCGATCTTTCAGTCAATTAATCGCATCTTCTCAATTGATATATCTATGCATTTTTTTACCATCCTTACATATTCTATTGTAAATTTAGCGTGTTTCCTTTCTCTTTTTTTTCTTCCATTAAACTTTTGACAATAAAATAACATGCAACAATCAAATGTGTTTTTGTTTCTTTTCAATTTGTATTTTATACTCGTGAGTGTATTTTTGTCACTAAGTTACAAGTCTCATTTTAAAAGTTCATTCAATGAGGGTCCATTGGAAAAAGTGAGAGAAGGACGATGATCAATTGTCGAAAGAGCAAAAAAAGAGGCAGAGAGAGGGCAAAAAGAGGAAGGAGAGAGAGAGGAGAGAGAGAGAGAGAGAGGAGAAGGAGAGAGAGAGAGAGAGAGAGAGAGAGGAAGAGAGAGAGAGAGAAGAGAGAGAGAGAGGAGAGAGAGAGAGAGAGGAGAGAGAGAGGGAGAGAGGAGAGAGAGAGAGAGAGAGGAAAATTGTCGCAGTTTTCACTTTTATCTTCACTAATTATTAGTAAGGATTAGGACGTCGATCACCACGATTTTGGGAATCCACCTCCACGTGGAGGTCCCACTACGTCCACCAAATCCACCTGGTCCACGTCCACCAGTCCACCACCACCACGTCCAGGTCGATCGAATCCACCTCTCATAGGTCCTCTCTCCTCCACCACCTCCACGGCCCATACGAGGTGGACCATTTCTATCGAAGTTTGGTGGTCCACGACGGCCAGAATCCATACCATCACCACCACCACCTGAAGCACCTTCAGGTTTAGGAGCTTGACAACGATTACAAGATGTTCTCCAGGCAAAGTTATTATTGCCACAACCTTCACTAGAACATCTCCAGTCTCCTTGTCGACCACTGCTGAATTAGATCCCACCAGGTCCACCAGGTCCACTCTCCACCACCACCACTTTGTGACCAGGTCCGACCACCACCACCACCATCACGACCACCAAATCCACCAGGTCCACCAGGACCTCTTGGTCCACCACCACGACCACCACGAAAATCCACCAGGTGTAAAAGATTTTCTTTCAGCCATTTGAACGGTTTATTGGTTTACCATGAAATTCTTTACCATTGAACCAACTAATGGCAGAACTGGCAGTTGGTGGATCATCATAAGTAACTGTAGCTTCACCTTTACCACGTCCAGTAAACTTTATCTTTATAGATCCAAAATTTTGGTCGTCCAGTTTTTTTTGTCAATTTTAATAATTCCGATTGCTCCAAAAAATTCAGCAATTTGTGAATCATTGACATCTTCAGGAAGTCCAGTGACAAAGATGGTGTCATGTTGAATTTCTGTATGAAAGGAGGGAAGAAGAAGAAGAAGAATAACTGATCATTACTATCAAATGGTAATAGTGTACGTTGATGTTGTTATCACCAACATGCAACCTAAAACTTGTGGACTAAGACTTATCGGGGTGACACTTTAAGTGCAAAGACAATGATGTCCTTTCATTGGTCATTGGTAATGTCCACAACCAAGACAAAAGAACATTCACAGGCGTTGAAGAAGAAAGAAAGAAAGAAAAAAAAAGTGATCAAATAATCTTTCTAACAAAATCAATGAAATTGCCCATCTCAAGAGAAATGAGTATTGAGCTTGGGCAATGTTTGTAATGGTGCAATGGTCCAATGGCGTCATTTTTTCAGACACATGAGATGAAAAAGTTATGAGCGACATGACAAAAAATAAAAGTAGATGCATTATCTCAACCAACAAGAAGAGCAAAATAAAAAAAGAAGAAGAAAAACTTACCAGATTCTCCACCATAGTTGTTGAAACTACCTCGAGGGCCACCTCCTAGTAAATAATTGATGTTCCATGGCAAAGGAAAATAAACAAAGGGTAACTTATCAGAAACAAGATTAAACCAGTAACATTCAAATATCAAGAAAGAGAGAGAGAGAGAGAAGACAAGAAAGTAAAGAAAAAGAAAAAGAAAGAGAAAGAAAAAGTAAAAAATATCATATTCAAGTGAAAAATAAATAAGGATCAAGATGATGTATCATGCACATTTGATGATATTATTGACATGATCAACTTGTTGAAAAAATGAAGCATGTAGCATGTTGCTTTGAAGACAAACTGAAAAAATTTGTTTTTCGGAAAAAATCGATAGAAAATTTTTAAAAGTGAGTTTCATCAAATGATGCTCACTAAATGCAATGTACAATATGCAGTTAAATATATATATATATAACACAATTTTAAGTTTTACCTCGAAAACCTGGGCCTGAGCTTCGACCAGGACCAGCTAGGGCCACCTCTAGATGATTCGTCAATTTCATTGTTATCATTTGTATCAATGAGAAGAGAGACATGAGAGAGAAGAGGGAAGACAAACCATACATATTGTTATAACCAACAACACTTGTTCATTTCATTATCATCATAATCAGCATAAGCATCATCGATTGAAAACAACACTTGACAACATTTGTAACATTTTAACACACAATTGATTATCTTTTTGTTTGTTTTTTTGATGAAATTCATATTACGCATATTAGTCACAGTGAAATTAACATCATTTTTTAACCCAATATTCATCATTGGTAGACACATGTTCATTGGATGATTTAAGGTGAACTGTTTAAAAGCAATAAGTAATAATGAAAACACACACACACAATAATAATAATGATACCAGTAGTTTTCAAATTCACGTTGATTATTACATTACCTCAATCATACTGTTTACCTTTTTTTTCAATTCATAATGAAGATCCTGTAACTGTTAGCTTGTCAACTTGACACAAAGTTAGCAAAATGATATGGACAAATATGAAAGGCACTGTTCTAACAGCTCAATTACTCAAATAATACACTGTGAATTTCATCGACAATATCATCTAAACATATCATGTTCACGTCAAAATTTTATACCTAAACACATACAACTGTGACACTTGATACCGTTTAACTGTGAAAATGTCCATTTTACCGATGTCCAGTATGGTAATTGTCCTGGTAGTTGGATAGTTGTACCTTCACACACACCTTTGATACTTTTATGAACACATTTTGCTGATGGCATTAGACGTTTCAACTCAAGCACAGATAAACATGTACACATAAGCTAATATTTACCTGAATCCACCACCAGATCCATTGTTCATCGATCGATCGCTTTGTCCATATCCGCCACCGCCATACGATCCACCACCACCACCACCACCACCGCCATAATTACCGCCACTGGCATTTCCACCACCTTGTCCGTAGCCACCACTATTGGATCCCACTACTTCCATATCCACCAGTGTTGGATCCACTATTTCCTGTGTAGCTGCCATAAGATGATTGTGACGCACCATAGGTAGAGAATTGCATTACTTTGTTGGCCATAACTACTAGCTGGTGTACTTGATTGTGATCCTAAGTAAGATTATAAAAAAATTGATTATTAGTTGAAGCATTTTTTTTACCGTGTAAAATGCCAAACTAACCGTATCCACTAGAAGCTGCACTGTGTGATGAGCTTGCAAATTACTTGATTGGTCCTCCTGTGCCATAACTGGCTTGTTGAGACTGCCAATTGAGCACCAGCAGATGAATTGTTGCCGTAATTGGAATTATAGCTTTGGTCGTAATTGTTGTAATGAGACCTTTAAGAAAATAAAAATGATTTGAATAAGTCAACTGTCAAATGGAAGAAAATATATCATAGATAAAAGAACAATTAATACATACCCTGAACCTTTGGGTACCAGAGGAGCCATATGGCGAGTGTTGTGTATGCTGTTAAAATTATTAAATTAATTATAAAATTTAGATGAGTAAATAAATGTTAATTTTTATACATTTATATAATATATACTTACAAGCATCAGCCATATTTGACGATTTTCACAGCGTTCCACAGCCGGAGACGATTGTCACAGTAGATGGCACTTTGATCGTTTTCACCTAGCGGCCGATTGTTGCTTTAGTGACGAAATAACCGCCAAAACGGCTCATCGTTGATGTCGTCAATGACTTAGTTTACAATCTCAAATTTGATTCATTGATTTAATTCTACACATCATCCTGACGATGAACTCCAGATATACCCTCGGTCCATCAAGCTCCAATAGGAAATCATGTTATTCCGAGGTCGTCATCGATTGCTGTCAATCGTGCATCATCAATCCCTGCGGCAGATTTCAAGTCAAATCAGAATGCCGTTCCTAATGCTGGATTAAATTCTAATCGATTTAGTGTACGTAATTTACCTGGATCATGTGGAAAAAATGCCCCACCATCAGCAAGGAAATCTATTTTTTTCAGTGCTAAGAAAAGTATGTCAAAACATTTATGGACAAACTCCTCAAACCAAAGCAATGCATTATGCATCCAGCATACCATCTTCAGCTGGTCGCAGAAGCTCAATTGGTGGTATTAGAGCAACTGGTGAAGACCGTCCAATCACTGAACCATCATTTCAACGAGAATGTGTCGAAAAACTCAACAACTTTCTGATTGCCATAGGACAAAATCCGGTGGATGCAAAATTTGTGACTAATCCTTCAAGCAATGAAATTAAGAGAATTTTGACGTTATTTTTCAAGACCATGCAAATTGAGGCTCTTTTTTCCCAAAGATAAACCTTGGGACAGTGAAATTGGGAGCAACAGTTCGTGATCTCGGCTACCCTTATCCAGTAGCCAAAAAGAATTAGCCATTCACTCTACCACCAACAATGCTCGTGGTCAGCTCTTCGGTTTGATCTCATGGCTTGTCGATGAGGCAAGTTATGTTCTCAACACAAGTGCTGAAAATATTATTGTTGGTCCTAATGATGGTCAAAATGAATGTCAAAATGAAGATGATATATTAGCTCAACTGTTGTCCGTAGCGCTGGACGCTTGCACAGATGGGGGACAAAACATGGATGAAGGTCTTGAATCACTTGCAGAAAATTACTTTCCTAAAGAAACTGATTGACTGAGCTAGGTCGTCAACGAACTCAACTTCTCAATGAATTGGCAAAAATTCAAAAGGAGAAGGAAAAATTCGGCCAAGATGAGGATGAAATTAAGAAAAAGAAAGAATCTATTCAACAATGGAAATCTTACAAAGAAGGTATGGAGAAGCAGTTACTCAATTTTAGAGAAATAGCTGAAGATGAACGAATTACAATTCTAAATTCTATTCGGGAAAGTGAGTTGATTATTAATCGATTAGAAGAAGAGCATAAAAGACTTCTCAGCATCATTCAGAACCAAGAGATGACCAAGAATGATCTGCTGGAAGCAAATCGGTCTCTGGACATCAAACTAGATGAAGCAAATGAAGAATTCGAAAGCATCAAGAAAGAATTAAAAGATCGTAAAAAAATCTCTTCAAGATGCTAAAAATGTACAATTTGAACTTCGAAATGAAATTGCCACTTATTTGATCGGACTTAAAACATCTCTACAAGCTTCTTTTGTACAAAACTCTCTGTGGTGAACTCATCGACTTATTAGACAGTCCTGAATTTTCCAACTTGATTCAAAAACTCGATGAGGAAGATTTAGATGAGAATGGTCAATTACAGTTGATTTCGATGCTCGTCAGTTTCTCTTCCAATCTTCGACGATTCTCTTACAGAGGCCATTAAACTTCCACAAGCAGGTAAAGAACAATTGACCAGTTTGAACAAAAAGATTGATGCTTACAAGACCAAATTAGAAGAACAAGATAAAGTAAATTCACAGATCACCGATAAAATCAAATCACTTGACGCTTTGATGGAGCAAGATGTCGCCAACTTCAATCAGATCAAGAAAGAATGGACTGATGAGTACGAACATTGAAATCAGAAGGAAAGCAACTCGCTCAACAATTTGCCCAACAGAGAGAAAAGTTCGATCTGCCAACTTTACAACAAGAACTCGATTCTAAGAAAAAAGCTTTAGAATCAATGGTCATAGAAAAGAGTAACTACTTTAAAGAGAAGATGCGAATTCAAAGTGAAACTAATGAAAAGCACTTTGCTTTGATTGAAGAAAAAGCTGTTCAATATAAAAATGTAAATAAACAATTTGCTGAAGAGTGAAAAGAGAACAAACCAAAGTCATCAGATTACACAATGCACTTGTAAGTTTAAAGGAAAAGAAAGCCAAAAAGAAAGAAACACAAAAGAACAAATAAAACTCATCAAACTTCTAACTACTTAAATTTATCTCTCTCTCTCTCTCTGTATGTTTGTAAGTTTTAAACAAATTGTAACACACAAGTGTAGTTTGATGAATAAAGATCAAACCTGTTGACGAATGAAGAATGAAGTGAATTTAAAAAATGTTCACCTGTACAATTTGAAGGATAAGGAGTATTTTACTCATTAAGTTTAACGAGTAAATATCAAATAACATGTACTAAGTGTGTTGTAAGTTAACAGTGTTCTTTAGAACGGAAAGAACATCTATCCTATGAAGTGGTTTAAAGGTTCAGCGCACACCGAATACGGTTCTGATTAAGGGTTAGAAGGAGAAAGAGAAAGATTAAACAGTTCTTACAGTAATAAGAAAAAAAGGAGAAAAGAAAAACAAAATATAAGAACAAGTGAAAGACGATGATGGAAAAGAAAAGGAAAAAGAAAAAAAGTACAAGTTAAATGAAGAAAAACAAGATCGAGTATGAACTGACGAGTGTATAGTCCATGAGGTGGATGAAAAAGTCAAAGTGTACAAGGATTAACTGTTTGGTTAAATAAGAAGACAGAAGAAGAAGAAGAAGAAAAATAAGAAAATGCTAAAAATATAATGATGAAAGAAATAAAAAAACAGGACAATTGAAATGATTGTTGATGTATAACAGAGTGAAACTTGTGTACACTCAATTCATTATTACTGTTTGTTTGTGTCTTATTACTTTGATGAGGTACAAGTGACTGGTTTAAAAGATTTCATTGAAGGTGGAAAAGAAGGAGAGATAAAATGTTCAATTTAACCAGTAGAAAGGGGAAAAAAGTAAATAAAAAGGCAACAAAATGCAAAAGTAAGAGAAGTTAAGGGAGAAGAAGAAGCAAGGAGAACTTGTGTCTGGGGGTAAAAAGTTACCGAAAGTCGAATGGCGAATGTGTCATGGCTCACTGGGAGGTTATTTTAGGCTGGGCAACCGGGTGAAAGTGATGTTGATTTCCTTTTCTCCCTTGCAATGTCTCTCTCTATCTCTCTCTCCCAGTTCTTTCGACTTATTCTACGATGCTTAAAATAGCAAACTGTGTAAAGTACAGAACCGGAGTCGGTGTCTCTCATCAGCGTGGGCCAAACCTTTTATTCTTAGTTCTTCTTCTTCCTCTTACATCTTACTTCTTACTGTGTACATCGTAAAGTCACTTGTACTTGTCGTTGAAGAAAGCAAGCGACATTTCGACTTGTTCTGTCTGTTCTGTTCTGTTCTTTATATTTTCTCTCTCCTTCCTTCTTCACAGATACAACAGAACATTTTCCTTCCGCTTGGTCTATCTTTACTTTTGTCATTTCCTTTTGTCTTTCTTCTAGAATTCAACTTATCTTCACCTGTACCATTGTCTTAGTTTCAACCAAATATTATCAACAACATCAACAATATCAAATCAACTGTTATCAATTAATTCAATTGACCAGTTGAACATTTGATAAAAAATTTTCATCATGGAAAGAAGTGAAATGCACTTTGAGTAAGTATCGAATTGAGTTAACAGAACAACAGTCATCTTCTCCATTTGTATTTGCATATTAAATGAATATTTTTATATTTGTCAGGCTAAACAACTCAGAATCACAAGATTCTTCTTTCGGTCTAATGGATCCAAATCGTAGAGCCAGTAACCCAAATTTCAACATCAACAACAGTAACAATTTAACTGAAGCAAATGGTGGACTTGGTGTGATGGTGAAATATCAACAAATGAGTTTCAACAGCAATTTGCTCCATCAGCAGATGAAACATTTTGGTCACCTCAACAACAACAGTTACAACAACAAATTCTGTATCAACAGCAACAACAGCAACAATTACAACAATTACGACAACAACATCAACAAGGACAACAACAATCAACTGGTCGTCAACAACAATATCAACCATATTTACGTCAGTTCCATGCTCTTCCACCAAATGTGAGAAATCCAGATGAAAAATTACCTGACCAGCCTCACATTAAAGAATTAGAAAAGTTACAACAATTTAAATTACATCAAGGACCTTTTTCACAGTTTCCAACGAAACTAAGTAAAACCGGTGAAAGGATAACATCAGAAAAGGCACATATTGGTGAAATCGATGCATTACAAAATTTACATTTACATCAAGGATCAGTATGTCAATTTCCTAGATCAATAAGAAATCCAGAAGATAAATTACCAGATAAAACACATGTTGAAGAGATTGATGCATTACAAAATTTACATTTACATCAAGGTTCAGTATGCCAATTTCCGAGATCAATGCGAAATCCGGAAGATAAATTACCTGATGGTATCATATACGTGAACTTGAAGATCTTAAAAATTTACACTTAAAACAAGGATCAGTTGTTCAATTTCCTCGTGGAGTTCAAACTAAAAAAGATTACTTTCATCCACCAGAGGAACCATTGAAAGAATCTTTACCACTTGCTCAGGCTCATCATCCAGATCACTGTTTACCATCACAAGCACGTAAACAGCAAACTTATATTACACATCCATCATCTGGTCCAGCTAAATTGATAGTTCGAGGTGGTTCTATTGGTCCATCAGGTTCTTCTACCGGTTCACCTCCATTGTCTCCAGGTGGAACAACAAAGAGAGGACAATCACCAGTTCAATGGCCACCAATAATCCTAATTTACCTCCCAAAAAAGGATTTCATCCTGAAGGTGAGATATTTGAACAAATTGATAAAATTCCATTTCGACTTTTATCCTCTTCTCATATTCACCCACTCTCGATGAGTCAGTCTTTGCTTCAGTTACAACTTTTATATCCAAGGACACACTTACTCACCTCTACCAACATCACATTCTATGCTTGGCTTACATTTCATTAGAGCATTAGAACATTAGAACATTCGTGTAGATTGACTCATATTCATTTAGATATTTTGAGACTACACAGTACGTTAACCTTGATGATTGTTCTTGTTTTTATTCTTGTTCTAACTGATGTTGTTGTTATTTCTTTGTGTGTGTGTGTGTATGTTATTAGGAGGACCGAAAAGCTTTTTATGGCCTCCACCTAAACCACAATTGTACAGGTCTCATCAAGAATTACCACCATCTGGTCAATCTGGTCAACCTGGTCAACAACAACAACAACAATCAACTGCCGCATGGAATCCAAGTTCTAATACACAATTAACATCTGCATTCGCTGGATTTACTCCTCAAAGACGTCAATATAATTGGCCACCACCTGGAATTCGAGGAAATATGAGAAAACAATCATTACTTCAAGATTCTGTTAAATCACGTTCTATGTTAGAACTCGATGAAGTTATTGTTGTTACATCTCCTGGTACTGTTGCTTCATATCGACCACCACCTTGGAGTCAATTTTATAAACCAGGATACTACACTCAATCATAACATAAATACATGACATACAAATTGTAACAATCAATCAATTGATTCAATTGATCAGTCGTAGTTTTTCTCTTTCTCTCTCTCTCTCTCTCTCCTTCTTTTCTCTCTTTTTGACACCAACAAACAACAAACAACAACAATCATGACAAAAGTTTAGTTAATCCTTCTTTCTTCAATCAAGTTAAGAACTTTTGGACCTTAAATTTACTCCTTCGTTTTTTTTGTTTCTTCCTTCAATTATTCAATATTTCATTTTCGATTGAAAATTCACCCAGGTATCTTTGATGTTTTCTTTCCTTTTAACTTTATCTTATCAACTCAATTTGACTGTTTATGTACTAATTTAAGTACAATTTACCGTTACTTTATTACTGAGATTGATGTGATTGATATTTCAAAGAGTAAAAGTTATAAGAACATCAATAACATAATAAGAACTCATATCATTTGTGTCTGTCTTGTGTGTGTTCAATTATCATTGCAATGTGTGCATTTGTTAACAACAATCAGTTGAAATTTAAAACTTACATTCTTTTGGTAAATTATCTTTCATCACCAATGTTTACAGCAGTTTGTTCCTTATTTTCGGATGTTTCACCATGAAATTCCAACAGTCATCGACTTACTTGACGACAAAACATTTCACAAAACTTTGTCCTTGGATAAAATTACTTGCAATGCACAAAGTATCAATTCTTCTTCATCTTCTTCAACTAAATCAATTTAAGAACTTGCATGTTTTCTTTCAATTCGATTGAATTACCAACAACAACAACAAAAATTATACTGCTGTTATCTGGAAATGTACACAAGTGAAACAATGACAATCAAAGTGACTTTGTTGATGTCTATTGGATGACCTTGACAACACAAGTAAACAGGGACAGACACACACAGATGACTCATCGTATACTTTTGTGTGATGTTCATACCTGTGTAATTTTGGTCAATGTAACCAAGATATATGTTGATGACTGCCAATGCGAAACTGAATACATTAAATCATCTCTATTCCATGTGCAGTGTGTCTGTCTGTCAGTCTGTGCGTTTGATATTTCAAGTTTGCCCGAGAAAAAGTAAAACTGGCATCAACACAATTTTCCAACAGCAGCAGCAGCAGCAATGGCAACAGCAGGTAATGATGATGATGATTGTAAATGACATAATGACAGTGTTAATGTGACCATTGTCCAAATACACAGAAGATTCTTTGTGAAGAAGCAACGAATGGTGAAAAAATGTGTCCTTGAAACCGGTGAAATCCACCGACGCAGGCTCCAAACGAGAGACACACACACACTTGAGGTGCAGTAGTTTCCATCTGTGTTGCCTTGTTTTTCAATCTGTCTCTCAACTGGGAGTGGTTGGTAAGTCTTGCTTCTTGCTGTTGTTGTTGTTGCTACCTTCAATTCAACCAACTTGGTCTACTGTGTGCCTTTTGTTGCAATTTCTCAACCAGTTTCACATTCAACGTTGTCGGCTTCGTCTAACCACAGATACACTTTTAACTTGTCCACGCTACAAGACAACGCCCAATCGTCTAATTTTACCTGATCTAATTCAAATCAACAGTATTATATATTTTTATTCAATCAATTGAACAATTACATCAATTATCAACATGCCTAACATTGATTTATATCATACACCAGCTTCTGCAGCTTGTCGAGTTGTTCGAATGGTAGCAGCTGAATTAGATATTCCTTTGAATTTGATTCCACTCAATTTGATGGAAAAAGAACAACTCAAACCAGAATTTGTTGCAATCAATCCTCAACATTGCGTTCCTACATTGGTTGATCATGACAATGGATTAAATTTATGGGAATCTCGAGCAATTATTACATATTTGGTCAATCAATATTCACCTGGACATTCATTATATCCATCAGATGCTAAAGTACGAGCTCAAGTTGATCGTTTGCTGTATTTTGATGCAACATCATTGTATCCAGCAATATCTGGTGTTGTTTATCCTATTTTTTTACAAGGAAAACAACCTGAAGAAGACAAAATTGAACAATTGAAAGTGAAATTGGGACAATTGGATAAATATCTTGAAGGTGGTAAAAAATATCTAATCAATGATACATTGACACTTGCTGATTTACAATTATTTGCCAGTTTGACAATGTTGGATATTGTCGATGTTACTACAGCAGCTGAATTTGACAATGTAACTAAATGGGTTACTGGACTTCTTGATTTATCCTACAACAAAGAAATCAATGAAGATGGAATCAAATTAGCTAAAGAATTCCTCAAAGCTAAACAAGCTTAAAAATTTAGAATCTTTCATTCCAAGACTTTTCATTTGAACTGAATTTTTTTTTTTGCTTCTTCAATTACTCAATTTATTGACTGATTTTTTTCCTTCTTCTTCAATTTTGGACTGAATTTCACATATTAGGACACTTACAATTATTGCATGTGCACCTTATCTCACGGTGAAATGGTTATTTTTATCTTAATAAATTCTTGCAAAGGTTAAAATGCAAAAATTCTCAAGTTGTTTCATTTCATTAGTTTCCTGTTTGTGGTTTTTTTCATGTAAATCGATTTTAAACTTGTCAGTTGTTAACAATTTGACAAGTCAAAGTGTGACAAAATCAGTCAAAATTGATGACGGGTTCAAGTGAGTGAAGAATGTTCTGTTCTGTTCTTTAGAACACAACTGTTTGTCATGTCATCACCGTAGTGACAGGAAGAAATATCGTGCCAATCAAATATTTAACAAAGTACATGTAAATATACAATTCAAACAAATGTACAAGTTGATGTACAAAAAGATCTATTCAAGTGAAGTGAAATATCTATAAAATGTAGGAAAAGTTCTAAAGTGATTTAATGATGAAAGTGCAAAGTGTTAGAATGGCAAATGTTCTTGAAGATAAAATGATCACTTTTATTCACTCTCGTGTAGGATTCATCTTGATGTTTGATGCCATGAATTGTAAAGTACGTAAGAGTAAGTCGTTGATGTCGATGAAAAGTGGGCAGAACGTTCATTTAAGAATTAAACGTGACGTCACGTACATCTCTCTACATGTCTATTGTCTACTGTAGGAGGGTAAAGTTGGCTTTTAAATAATTCAAAAGTTCAAAGTATCGAGTTCACACAGAGACACACAAACAATATTGTAAAGATGACAAAAAGTTTACGTCAAGGAGGGAAAGAATTTATTGGCTGATCTATAGACAAAACCTATTGATTTAATTGATGAAGAAAATTATGTAAAAGTCAAGATATAGATGTTAGATGTGAACATTTGAATTAAGTGCAAGCAGATGTATCCAAAGAAATATAAAGACAAATGCACCAAAATGAAAATGAATTCTTGAGAACATCTAACAAAAATCGATGACTTTGTAGAGAGAAAAGAAGGTTCTTATCTCGAATTGGTGTAGAATGTGATATAGTTTTTTTTCACTTTGACACAAACAAATTATTATTATTCACAAGTGACATAATTTTCATTATCATTAAATTAGCGAAGTAATTACTTAATTAAGATGTGTAATCGAAATAATCAAATGTCTATTATCAAGGCAATTTACGGTAAAGACATGATTGTTTGATTGATCAAGTAGATATTTGGTACAATGTACAAACATAAAGTAAGGAAAAAAAGTAGGGACAAAAAAATAATAGCAATAATAATATCATTATCATGGAGATGATGAAGAATCGATGGAAAAGTATTGAAAATTTATCTTATTTTCTCGGTGTAAATTGAATATTTCATCCAGATGAAGATGTTGTTGATGATGATGATGATGATGATGATGATGATGATGATGATGATGATGATGATGATGATGATGATGATGTTGTTGATGATGTTGAGACGATACAAAATTTTCAATTGAACAACTTACAAAGTTGTCATTACATCAATATCTAAGTTGTGTTTGTGTTTGTTTCATGTACACGACTGTTTGACTAACATTAGTAGATCATAAATAATAATAAAAATAATAGCGATGTCATTGATGAGTTGGATTTTAAAGTTTTTTTTCTTTTTGTGTGGTCTTGTTGATTAATTAACCAAATTGAATAGGTCAAAGATTACAAATGACCAGAGAGAAAGAGAAAGAGATGATAGCGACAATACCGATGACTGATTTATCTTGTCTTTGCAATGATATCATAAGATATTTCACAAGGATCATTTAAGCTTTGTTTTTCTGATTGAATTCTTTGAGAGGCATTACAAGGCCTTCTTTGTACACTTTATAAATTGCACTACAGACAAAGTTAAACTGAGATGAGGTTTGAATGAGCATAGCTCGTTGGTCTCTCATTGACTTAAGTATTTCTATGGGATAAATTGGCTCATTAGCTTCGATCAAGCACATTGCAGTTTCCATCATGATAAGTACGCCAGTTCGACCAATACCAGCACTGTGAATGAAGGTAAAGAAAAAGAAAAAGTAAAGTGATGAGTGAGAACATTTTAAAAATATTGACATTCATTAAAGTTGATAAAAAGCAAAAGAAAAATCAAATAAATTACCTGCAATGTACGACAACAGGATCAACAGAACCCATTCGAATGTTACGAACTTTGTTCACTAAATTGAGAAAATCAGAAGAATCTTCAGGTACACCATGATCAGGCCACGCGGTGTATTGAATATGAGTTATGTCACGTGACTCAGTGGCAGCTGTACCAGTACTACTACCATTAAGCAATAAACCATCATTATTAGATGAATTAGTATTATTTTCACCAATGGAAGACAGACATTTTTTAATTAATTTAAATTCTCGTTCAACCATTGAAGGTGATTCAATTTCTTTTGAGCAAATTACAGTCAAATCATAACCAACATCTAATTCTTCACCAATTTCAGGCCAATATTTAGCACATTTGATTTTACCCCTTTCAACTAGTGGTGTAGCTGAAACAATAAGGGATGACCTTTGTTCCCATATCATCAACCAAAAATCAGAGCAAGTATTTGTCAATGGTCCTTGAGTTGCAATGTATCGATTGATGATGGCAGATGATGGAATTTCCATCTGTTAACATGAAAACAACAACAAATCAAATGACAAAAAGGATGATGATTAATTCAATGAACAATATAAAAAAAAGATCAAATCAACAAAACTAGTATACTCACATTGACGAAGGATGCATTGATGTAGTCACCAGTTAAACCATCTCTAAGTATGACACGAGTTGAATCATATGGCATGATATCCCTGTACCGATTTTTCGATATGTTTTCAGGTAATTTAGAAACTGACATTGATTCATTCATTTTTTTACGATACAATTGATCAAATTGAATTGTTGCGTTACCAGTTTCAAGACCTTCTTTTAGTAACATAATTGATTCATATAACCTGTCACCAGTTCGAACTCGAGCTTTAGAAGCAGGTGATGCATCAACTGGTACATATTCAAAGTTAGGTTCTTCTTCATTTTGTGCATCTGTTTCTTTAACACCATAATGTGATTGATTGTAAACATTAGGTCGTATAAGTAAGATAAGTTCACCATCAACTTTAGAATCTTTAGTAGATCGAATTAAATTGACAACACGTTCATGTTCAAGTCCAGTTACATCAATTCCATTAACTTCAAGAACTTGATCTCCTTCAGTTAATTTAGGAAAAGCAGTTTCAGCAGGTGAATTCGGTGCAACTCGAGAAACCAATACAGGTAATCTTTGATCGATACCACCCTGAAGATATAAAATAAACATGAATATGAAATAAGAAGAAGAGGAAAAAAAAGAATGAATGATAATTACTCGGTCAGTAAGTTGATTAATAGGAACACACTAAACAGATGTATACAGACAGGCAGGTAAGTATTAAGTCGATAAGGTGATTAAGTACGAATTGGATACAACAGTATACTTCATATCGAGAAATATACATTAAAGTCAAATCATGAGAAAATCTTATTTCCATGAAAAAAAAGTGGGATAAAAATGTATCTCAAGTTTCCAATGACAATGACAAAAAGAAAAAGAAAAAAAGATCGTATTGATTGATGATGTGTAACATCAACCATCATCATCATCATCATCATCATCATCATCATCATCATCATCATCATCATCATCAAAGGTGTGAGTAGAACAATTTTACAGGCAATTGAGTTATTTTCAACTTAATGGTGCAATAAGTTCGACCAAGGACATCAATAGAAATGTGCCTGATAAACCAGTTTGATGATTGATAGAACAGTTACTTAAGACATTTTAAACTACAACAAGAAAATAAAGGAGGTAACAAAGTGATATATAAAAAAAGTTACTTGAAGAACTTTATGTCATTCGACTAAATTTATAAGTCACTAAAACCACCATACGGTGAATATATTGCATCATTCAAGTCAACAAACAGTAAAAAAAGTAATGATATTACAAAAATGTAAACACAGTTGTAACAGTACCATTACACCAGTGGAATACATTTCAAGTATCAAGGGTAAATTGAATTCATTGAAATTCCATTTGAAAAAAAATGAACAAAATTGATAAAGTATTTCTTTTTTTTCCTACAAACATTGAAGATGACAACATTTCATATGCATTTGAAAGTGCATAAGTAAAGTCAAGTTAAAAGAGAGAGAGAGAGAGAGAGATGAATTTGATGAATGTACAGATGATTCAATTGAATGATTGTACATTGGTGAAACACTTTTGTCATTCCAATAACCAGGCAACAGTTGTTAAGGTGAAGAAGTAACGGCGTTGTAAGTATTCAGATAGTTAGAACAGGTAACAACAATTGACAGGGATAACCTTAAACGTGGGTAACAAAATAGATAATTGTGACTCATACAAAGTAAAAGATGACTAATATCAAAGGCAAAGGCAAAAGGTGGATAATTCATCAAGGTAACAAAGGTCGATATGAAACAAAGCGTAAGTATGAACAAAAAAAAGAACAAAGGTGAGTTTGTTCGAGTAAAAGTCAAAGGAAATTGTGATCTAGTGAAAAGATTGAAAACTGAGAAGAAGGAAAAAAGAGAACAAGGAAAAATAATGAAAAGAATAGAAAAATAACCAGTTGAATGAATAACTTACTTTAACATTAAAACCAAATCTTCCTTGGTCATCAGGTTTCATTCTGATAGTTATTGTAGGTGGTTGAGAATGTGTTGGTGATTCGTCAGTGAAAAATGATAATTTTAATTCACGTGAAGATGTTATTCTACGAGATTCAATCAGACCAGCTGGTGTATTAGTAAGAATTGATGAAGAACAATTAACACAATTATTACAGTTCAAATTGTTACAACAACAACTTTGACTGTTATTGGTTACAGGGATATTGGAAGTTGTTATTATTGATGATGATGATGATGTTGTACTTGTTGTTGTTGTTGTAGTTGTTGTTGTAGCAGTTAATGTTGTGGATGTTGTCAATTCAGTGTCAAGTGAACGATGAGGATGAGGATGAGACGTTGTGCTAGAGGAAGTTCCCTGTGATGAGAGGGTGGATGACGTGTTTGACGGCATGAAAGCACTTCCAGTTGACTGGGTGGATGAATTGACATGGTTAATGCACCTCGGTGTAACCGCTCTACCCGGTGATGATACAACAAGGATATTACTACTGTTGCCATTTGGGGTTGAAGTGACAACCATACAGCAAGATGTACTACTTGATGTACCACTAGCCATTGTACAATTGTCCGTTTCAATTGCTGCACCAGTTGCAACTACTATTGAATTTGCAGATGCATTCGAACAACCAGGTGAATTGTTTATCTTTACACCATTACCATTGTTACTTGAAGGGTAACAACCATTTCTATTGCAACATTCATTACTTGCATCGCTATGTCCACTATGATTACTTAAAGAACTACTATTGACAACATTAGTCAATTGTGGACTATTGTGTTGACTGTGAAATGAATACTGTCCATGATTACAATTGACAGTGTTAATGGTAACTGTTTTAACTGGTGAATTACTACTCGTCGATGATGAAGATGCTTTCGGCAGGGAAGCTTGTCTTTGGAATGACTGTGGCTGGATTTGAATGGCCGTAATTACGTTGGAAGTAGCTGTGCAAGCTTGAGGTTGATGGTGATTTACATTATTTTGGTGGTTTAAACCAGTAGTTCCATTAGTATTAATTTGGTTTTTGTCAGGCGATGTATCACGAGAATGTGAAGTTGATGGTGATTCTGAATTGTCAACGTAGCGAATTTTACGTAGGATGGTGGGACAAAAAGCTAAACGCTTTGAACTGGATTCCTTGACATTCCTGTATATTACATAGAAAATTTAAATTTCAATTATTACATGTAATAATGTAACAATAATAGATAGATATGGGGGAAACAAAATATTATTTAAGATACACAGTTATAGTGTATTTCAAGTTGATGTATACGATGTTATCTAAAAATCAGGTTCACAATCAATTGGGTACGATTTTTTTTGTTGTTAACAAAATGATCATATAGATGACTTTAATTGAGATCGTCTGGTGTTAGAGTCAAACAAGCAAATGTCATTCAGTGGGGACACTTGATGTGTCATTAGATAATTGTCGGGGGATACAAAATGCACATCATAATCACAGTGCAAGGTCATTCAATGGTAGTATGTTAAAATGTAACCATAACAATAACTCAATGTATCATTATCAAAATATCATTCAATTGATTACAATGAGTCATTTGTTAACAATTGAAATGGTAAACATAGAATAGATGTAAAGGCGTCTAATTCAAGTGACAAAGGAATATAACTCACCTCCACCTTGTCCATGTCCATCGTGATTTCATTTGTTGTCAGTTTAAACAAGAAGTCAATCAGTGAGAATAAATTATGAGTCAGAAGATACAGATGAGAGATCACAAGATGGCCAGAGTGAAATTGTGGCCAGCGAGGTTGTCCAGTAAGTTGAACTGATCAATAGATTTAGATTTGTTGTTAGTCAGCTGCTGCTGAAATTATCAAGTCTTCTGACGCCATCTTGAGACTTAAATTGACTTGATTAACTTAATAAAAAGATTCATTATTTCAAGGATAATTATATAATTGATTTTAATATGATGTTATACTGTGTAGTTAATTTAAAGAATTTAACTGTTATCCAATTCAAATCAATTGAAAGAGTATACACAGTGAAGACGATGAGTCATTTGCAGTTGCAAAGTCAATTCTTTGTGAGAGACATCTTACGACCGCTAGTTTTGGATGGATCCTCACAACTCACACTCAAACCTCACAGATCCACATACACAGAAACAGACAGACAGAAAGAAAGTGTGTCTAATGCCAGAGTCTCTGCCCTTCCCTGAGTCATCGGTGAGGACCAAATTCATTGCCTAGCATCCCAGCATCCCAGCATCCCAGCATCCCAACATCCAGTGAAAAAGTGTACGCCACATGGAGTGCAGACCATCATTACTCATTGAATCACTTTCTCTCTCGCCATCCGGTCAAAGGAACTCAAGTAAACATCCACATACACACATACTCACATACTCACATATACGATGACCCTGGCAAGACTTGAGTGAGTCATCATGACCATCCTTAGTCAGTCAGTCAGTCACTTTACCAGATTGTTAGTGACATCAAGCAGAACTTGTGTGCATAGTTCACACTAAAACACATGAACCAATTCATTATGTTTATATTGTCATCCTATCTAAACATATTTTTTCTTGGGCGTAGGTCGGTTTAAACGACCAATTCATTCTACCATTTGTTGGCCAACATTCATCACAACATCAGCGTGGAAAAGTGATAATGGTCACTTGAAAATTACTTGACTGTTCTATTAAATGTGCCAATGTACACTAATTATGTACACTTGCGAGACTTTATCTTTCATTGTTCGCACAGTTGACTTTTTAAAATAGAACACTTAAATGTTGATGATAACACACGTTTTGTTGTTGTCATTTAGTAAATTTAACAGAATTACCTGAAACACGAGTTTTTGAGGGAAAAAACCGGTTCAATTGTCTACAAAATTTTACTTTCAATAAATCATCACAACCAATGATGATGATGATTAATAAACTGCATCAACGTAATAGAATTGCGATCTAGTCGATGATTAATTGACAGGAAATTCATTTTTCTTATTTCATGCATACCGGTGAATGATTGTGTTGATCTTTTACCAAATTAGAAAAGGTACCAATGTTAGATATAACTGTTTCCATGGTAAACAAATATATTCACACAAGGCAATTGCGTAATGAGACCAGGTACCAGCATGTCTTGGGTGTCAAGTTTTGCATGGTGAAAGAACAACACATATGCTGGTGTACCAATTTAGAGCGTAAATACATATGATCATGAAAGTGTCATCTTTCTTAGAAGAATCCAAATTAAATATTAATGGTAAATCACATGCAATCGGCAAAACCACTGATGCAACTGTCAAATTTGAAGTAAAATCAGTGAAAAATGTGGTGATATAAGAGTTGATTGCTCTGAATAATAAATCATTATGCATGTTAAATGTCAATCAGCGATCAGCTACTACTTTCGATGATTTGGATGATTGATTAACAGTTTAAGCCATCGTTTATCCACTACCTTGAGTAAAACGACACTTCATGATGTTCTGGATAGAACAAGAGGTCAGTTCAGTTGCATCACAAGGTTCACGAACATTAAACAGATCCATCCGATCATTGAAGTGGGATTTCTCAACATCAATAAAAAGAAGAGACACGAGAGAGGCAAAGTGTAAGATGACAATTCGTCCACTGAATTTTACTAGTCCCTGTAGATCTTGTTATTACTTCATAATCACAGATTTTCTTAATGAAGATGGCGATGAAATGGAAAATTCATCCAAGTGAATAACACCAAACGCAAATAATTGTCAATTGTCTTTGAACCTTCAATGTGCAATTGAAAATAAGGTTAGGACCATTGCAGGTGAGTGTAATGGTATGTCCAATATTGGCACAGTATGTTGTCAACAGATGAGACATCTTTTTCAGATGTTTTACTTTCTTGGTATAATATAATTCTTCTTGTGGATGTTTTTGAATTTGGTTTGCCTGTTTCTATTTATGCTAAATATTATTGATGCTAACTTTGTCGTAATTTTCACTTGTAGAATCATTTTTGCAAATACACAACAAAGATAACTCTAAAGACCTCACAATTGAAAGGATGAAACACTTTACTCACAACTTCACATTCACGATTGCTGAAACATTATCATATGTATCCAAACAATCAAACAGTTAGTTTTTTCAACTGATGCAGGTACAAATAGTGGGAAAAATATTAGTAATATCAGTATGAAGTTTCCAAGACAATCATGTGGTCAGTGATTTATTTTGACGATTTACTTCTTATCTTTTCATCTTGTTGAGCAACTTCATCACTTACACAACTTGATACATGTTGATACATTCTAATTGCATTAAGATATAGATGACTTGATAATTGAGATCTTTAGGTGTTGGAGCAAATGTCATTCAGTGGGCACACTTGATAAGTTATTGGATAATTGTCGGAAAATACAAAATTCACACCATATCCACAGTGCAAGGTCATTTGATGGTAATGTGTGTGAACTTCATCATCAAACAACGTATTTAACATAACAATAACTCAATCACATTATTATCAAAATATCATTGAATTGATTACAATGAGTCATTCGTTAACAATTGAAATGGTAAACACAGGACGTAAATAGCAGCAAAGACGACCAATTCGAGGAATATTTTCAACTGTTGACTCTTCAAAATAGAACAATTTAATGCCGGTGATAACATAAGTTTTGTCATTCAGCAAATTTCACAGAATCACTTGGAAAGCAATTTATTAAAAAACCAATCCAATTGACCACAAAATTCACTTCCTAAAGATCACCACTATTGATGATGATGTGAGTTACCCAATGCATTGAATATTTCACCACTTTATCAATCAATTGTCAAGTTTACCCTGAATCACTGGTTGTTGTAGATTCAATCGTTATCCTTGAACAGTTAATCATTAGACAAATCATTCAGATCCGGTGTTGACAATAAAGTTTAACCTTGATGCCATAGGCAAAGAAAGAATAATTGTATTCAAGTGTAAGTGTGATGCGACCAAGGAAAAAAATATTCTTCCCAAGGATAACAAGGACATCAAGATTATCAACATTTACAGAGAAAAGAGGCGTTTTTTTCTCATCATTATATAAAAGAAAATACATCTTTCAACATCTTTGTCACTCATCGTTTGTACGCCGCCATTTGCACGTTGCCAGACGAACTTGTACTGTTTGCCCAGAGAAAAAATGTCTCCACCACTCAAATTGTACTACATTGCCATGTCCGGTCCATGTCGATTGGTTATGTATACTATCAAGGAACTTGGTATTGAAGATAAAGTAGAAATTAAACCAGTTGATTTGATGGCAGGAGAACACTTGAAACCAGAATTTACTTCAATCAATCCTCAACACGTGGTTCCAACTCTGGTGGACACAGAAAATGATTTAACAGTTTGGGAATCAAGAGCTATTGCTGGATATTTAATCAACAAATACAAACCAGGATCACTTTTACCAAATGATGCCAAAAATCGTGCTTTGGTTGATCGACATTTGTACTTTGATGCTTGTACTTTGTATTCAACTCTGGGTGCCATTTACATTCCACTTTTCAGATTGAATGTTAAACCTGATGAAAACAAGAAGGCAACTCTGAAAGAAAAACTTCAAATTCTTGATGGTGAGATCAAAGGTAAAAAATATGTGGTTGGAAATTCTCTCACATTGGCTGATTTGTCTTACCTGATGACAATTGGATTGATCTTCTCCATCGACAAAATCACTGGTTGCTCACCAGATGACTTCCCTAATCTTTCTGCTTACTTGGATGGACTGAAGAAATTACTTCCATATTACAAAGAAGTCAGTGAAGAACCGATGCAAAAGTTCAGTGGATTTATTCTAGCCAAATATGCCGCATTGGGACAATAAAATGACTTATAACAGAAAGTTCTCGGTCATCGTCTAAACTTTCAGGAACCAATAAAAAATTTCAAGTTCTAATCATTCAGGTTGGTCCAACTTTAGAAGAAGTGATTAGGTTTCTATTGCAAGTGAATGCGTAACTCGTCATCATCATCAAACCTTAATCATTGCGATCTTATTCACAAGATCCTGCTAATGAATGAATTGGCGACCTTGGATGTTGATTGAAAAGATAAAATCAGTTAAAAATAATAACATTAAGTTACGATTATTGTTTTTATTGATTGAGAATAATAGAATTCTAAAATATGCATGTGACAGAGTAGTTTTTATGATTGAAAATTTGTCTAGTGAAAAAATTTTAGTTGTTAAACATTTTAATTGCGACCAACGATATTTCTAAAGTGCTTTGGATACAAAAGAAATATCCTGAAAACTGTGAATAAATGCTGTCAACTTTCAATGTCCTATTTGATTTAGTGAACAGAATACTTGAATGGATTTAGTCGTCGTTCATTATTGTAACCACTGGTTGCAGGTTGATCATCAAGTCGATAGCTAAAATGACTTATCAAGCAACGCAACATATCATTGTTTATAACATTTTCATTGAGATGTGTCAGGAAATGAATCATCATGTCATCAGTTCAACTCAGATTACCCGAAGAGCCAGACAAAGTGGCCATGTGATTGTTCGAAGGAAGGAAACTCCTAATGAAGTCTCACAAGCTGTTGACAAGTGGATATTGACGCAATTAGAGTGTTCAAGTCTCTATCTACCCATCTTACTTGACCAGGAGTGAGGTTGGTGTTGTCAGGTAGTTCATTCAATTGACTATTCGACTGATCTCGACAAGTGAGATTTGTTCATGTGGAGAACCATGAAGCAAGTAAAGGCAGTGACATCGTTAGTCAGCGGACAAAGAAACTATCGACAAACAAAAGACAAGACATCAAGCACATAAAACTCAATTTCGCTACTTGACAGAGCATTTGACAATATGATTAAGCATCAGGGCTACAGTTGATGCCAAAAATGATTTCAACTGGCGTAATATTCGTGGTCAATTACTCCATAACTTGTGGTCGCTTTAGGTCCTTGATCTTTCTTATGGACTACCCTTCCATCGGGCATTCGACAACATGATGAAGCAGCAGAGGTACAACTGATGCCAAAAATAAACACAAACAGAGTGACCGAAATGAGGATCTTCATGATTTGTCGATTTCGAACTGAGGATGATAAGGAATGTTGACGAATACGATTACAGTTGACAAGTGATTGTGATAGACCATGGTACCTCGGTATTCATATGAAAACAAAAAGACCAGAGGGAAAGAGGAGAAAATCGGAGAATTAACTAATGGGAATGATTAGTTTTTCCTTTCACTGTGACAATTTGTGGACTGGACCTTGAAAGCAATTAAATGCGTTTAACAAGAAAAATTGTCGAGAGGATGAGTGAATTTGTATCTGTTTGGATTTAAAATCAAATTTAGTTGAGACAATGATTCAAAGGAAAAGGGAATAAATGTCAATGTTACTTATCCAGAAAATTCTCATACCAAAACGACAGCTGACAATAAATATTTAGAGAATATCCATAGCTCTTCCTTCATAGTTTTCAAGTGAAAAACCGTTTTTTGGATACGGATGATCAAGATATGGTAATTTGGGTGCTATCGGTTAATTCTTCTGTGTATAATTTCCGTAAAGTTCATCGAGTGAGATTAGTCTTAAGAACAGATGGGTGGATTATTGGTTTGGATGCAGCTTGAATTTGCATAAAAAGGGCCATGAAAGTTATGGCAGTTCCAATAAAACCGATCAAAAGTTTTCCATTGATATAATAAGCTGAAGCGACAGTTACCCGGCGAGTGAAAACTTTTTTTGATCGTTTTACCAAATACATATGTTGATATGGAACAAACCTCTCTTCGATTAGTCTATGAACATTTTGAAAGGTACTCAGAAACGAATTTTCCTTGTAAGAAATATAACCAAAGCAAAAAAGGAAAATCATCATTTCTAAGGAGCATGAATAAGAGATTTGAAAAATGATGACGGGAGGGTAACGAGCAAATTGAACTGTCCTGAACAAAGCAGAAAAAACATATGAGAAGATTACTACTGCGACGAAGATCATCCAGGCGAGAGGAAAAATTGACAAAGATGACTCAAAATCACTGTATGCGGTGTCGAGTAGATCTAGAGTTTCTTGAAACTTTTTACGTTGTACTTTCTTGAAACGTTTTATCTCTTTGATGGCCATCAGAAGTGATTTCTTATACTGAATCAAATGAATGAAACAACATAAGTAAAATCCCGCGAAAATAAGGAAATTTGATTGTATGAAAGTAGCGTGTGCCCACACAATTAAGTAAAGGAGTCTAATAGCTGGAATTTCTTGGTCCAAAAAAAGTGGGTACAAAGTACCAAACAACATGGAATTGTCAGTATGATGAATCATCCACCATCCAATACCTAATAATATAGCTTGGTTAAAAGCAATGACACATGACCAAACAAGTGTGAAATTTGAGACAATCCTTGATGAAACTTCATGGAATCCATTCTCATTTAATGTCCGGCGGATTTTTTTCAAGAGATTGGAAATTTTGTTGCTTTTTGTCAAATAGACGAGGTAAAGTAACTCGATGATAGCATCAACCATAAAATAAGAAGTTGATAATCTTAATATGAAACTATTGTGACGCATAAATAGAGCTTCAAATGGCCTAATGGAAATCCATAATAGACGAGTCAGATTGATTAAGGAAAACAATCCAGACCAAAATGTCATTCCTTCGTAAAAAGGCACACCATATAACCAAAAGATAAATTTGTAACCAACATTTAACCAATCATCATGATCATTTGATGGTGTTTCATGGATGGGTAAATGGGGCAAATCACCAACCCTGGCCATTTCTCAACAGACTGTTCTGGTCTGTAGTAAAAAATATTTTTACCCTCAACAAAACTCTTGTTTTTGGTTGCTATCGTCATCGAAAAAAGTCATTTTCTTCGATTTTCACTTTTTTGATTTGACATCAGATAAATGATTGATTATGCCGTTTTCGTTGATCGAAGACATGAACATATGTATTGTACTTCAGTTATACCTCATATAACTAGGACAAAAATGTGAATTTTGACAATTTTGAGTACTTGAAGAATTCGATGAGCATTAAACAATGAAAATTCACCTTTTGAACAATTATTCTAACAGGACAAAATATTTGCACCTCCGTCAACACCTAGCACATGCAATGCACTGACGAATAAGAAACAATTTCAATTCGAAGGAAACTCGGTCTCTATGAGAACTGGAAAGAGCACATTTCACTTTAGACAAATATATTTATATTCGAGTTCCTTTGTATATTTTTCTAATAATTGATCAAATTCTTTGACATTTATGTTTTGTGTTCGACGTTTTCAATTATTCCACTTGCAATTTCATTATCCATTGTGTCGATTGATGAAAAATGGAATTTTATGTCATCCTTAACATTCCTAACATCGTTTTCTGGCAATCACATTAATTTATAAGGAGGAAAATGAATTTTCAACAAAAGAACATTCATAACAGTCTAATTCTATCAATCATCTAACCAAACAACTGGTGACATACTCAAACTGTGTCGCTGTCAATTGCAATCAAGCTTTGCATTCACATTCAATTGTGTAATTAATCATGATGTTATAAGGAACTTCAAAATTCTACCTTGGTGAGTAATGCAGCTGAAAAAAGGTGATGATAAAAGAACCAAGTCAAGTTACTTCACATGCGGAGTTATTGTTACCATCATGTTATTGTCACTTCTCTCTATTTATACCTTTTTTCCACATTCGTGGAACATCACAGCACAATCTACAGCTCATCTGTGGATTGGATAATAGAACTTCATGACTCTGAGACACAGCGCTCTGATTAACAACATGAATGAATGAATGAATCAGCGACTTTCGATAGTGATTGAAATGATGAAATCATCAAAAAATAACAGCTTTAAGGTGAATTTATTTATTAAAACAAAAAAATAATTAAATTTCCATGTGAGAGAGTAGTTATAATTGGAGACTTGTTTGGTAAACAAATGTTAAAGTTATCATAACATTTAACAATCACACGATGTTAAGGTCGATACTTGGATTTGGATGGAAGTGATTAACACTCGACCTAGGATATACTGCTGCTGAATTAATGCTGTCAACTTTCAAATGTCCATCTGATCTAGTGAACAGCACACTTGAACGGATTAAGTCGTTGTTCGATATTGTAACCACTGATGGAAGGTTGATCATCAAGTCGATAGATGAAATGACTGATCAAGCGACGCAACAGACCATTGTTTAGAACTTTTCCTATGAGTACATACAGATCATCTGACATTGGTCTAAAATTTGTTCCAGGTTGATGTGGACTCGAGCACAATCAGTTCCTTGTTACAGTTTTCATTGAGATGTGACAGGAATGAACCATCATGTCATCAGTCAGATTTTCAACTATCAATCTACTCAGATGACTCAAAGAACCAGACAGAGTGACCATGTGATTGTTTGCAAGTCCAGGAAACTCCAAGTGAAGTCTCTCAAGCTGTCGACAAGTAGATATTGATGAAACGAGAGTGTTCAAATCTCCTTCTTCCCATCTTGCCTGACCAGGAGTGAGGTTGATGATGTACAAGTCAGTTAGTTCATTCAATTGATCAACTATTCGACCGACCATCGACAAGTGAGGTTTGTCCATGTGAAGAACTTGCAATTTAATCCGTGTCAAGTGTTTGGAATGGGCCAAGGAAAGAACAAAGCCATCACTAATTTTATGCGGACCATTTGATAAATTGTTGATGGTAATGTTGATTCGTCTCAAATTAATAAATTCAAATGAACATTCACCACTACATAAAGAAATATCTAAGTGCATCAATGTGGATGAAATGAATGTTCTGAGTGAACCAAAATCTGATCTTTCTGGAGGTAAAGAAAATCCAGGTGAAACTCTCCAATCGATGAAACGAACATCTTTGGGTAATTGTGAAACTGTACTGACGAGTGTATTTGAATAGGCAGCCTTTAGTGGAACACCAAGATATATTAATTGTTCAAATTCTCTCAAGTGACAATTGCAGCGGAATGATTCCAAAGATTTGAATTTCTCCCAAAACATTGAATGAACAAATGTCCTAGAAGACCATGTTTTAGGCCACCTCGAATAATGTTTAACCTCTCGGTTTTGAATAGCAGAAACATCAATTGCAGTCAGACAGTGTAAAAATATTAAATTTTCAGCAATTTCATCAAGATCTCGAATGTCGATGTGATTGGAAGTGACAATTCCTTGTACTTTAGGACAGAATTTACTGATGAAGGCGAAAACTGTTGATTTGATTGTTGGAATGTCTGTACCAATCATGTTCGCATTCAAATTTAATTGGTTTCCATTGTACCTTTGATACAAAATGTGTTGTGACTCATCCATCCAAGGTAGTAGTTCAATCATGTAGTTGGCATCAGATTCATTGGACAGGAATCCATGTAAATGACTCGAGTTTGATTCAACAGTGTTTCAGCTTCTCTTTTCCATCTTTGACAAACCAATCGTGCTTTTATTTTATCATTAATACTACAATGTTGTAGTATTTGACCTAATTCGTAGTCATTCAAACGGTCAGACATTATTAATAACAAGATTGAAAACGTTAAAGTAGTGATTGAGGAAGAGGATATTCAGATGATCGATGTTTTTTCACTGTGCAACGGTGTACCAGGTGTAACAGTCAATTGATTTTCATGGAAATGAATAACAAACAACTAGGCTGACGAGTTTAAATGATGGCATCGACTCACTTTGATACAAACTGCCGGTTGACTCATTTACACAAAAAAAAAACGGAAAAACAGGGATCGTTTCAATGTTGACAAAGATGAAAGGAACATTCGTTTCAACCAGTCTACAAGGTCTGTTTCTACAGACTGTGTTCTTATAAACTGAATCATCATAGCAGGAAATTGTTTTGTTACAACCAATGTGTATGTTTTGATCTGTATAATCGTGGAATAACACATTGCTTTACTTATAATCTCGGTGCCATCATGTCTGGGTAAACTTGAAATAATGTGATTGACAACACAGAAAAAACATGTTGATAGCCACTTGAAAATAACTTTGAAAAAACACTTCAGTCTCATTAATCACATTTTTTCTTTGAATGATTGACTTAGGATTAGACAATGTTTATCATATTCGTAACAAGACAACTCGTGAATTTTATTCATCAATTTGACATATATAAAAAAAATCTTGATTCTTTTGATAGTTTTTTTAAAGACATATCAACTGTCGTTTATGCAGCATGGTTAGAAACAACCATTCACAATGATGCAATAGATAATTTGTTGTACTCAAACGACAATTCATATGTCTCTAGTTGAAAATGCAAATAACGTAGCATTTTAGGTGATATTGTAAGCAATTGATGATTGGAAGATCGATAAATTCTTCAATTGCTTTCAATATCATTCCTACTGATCAGTAATAGGAAAAAATTGGTTCCCAATAGTCATTTTTCATCATCATCAATGATGTGTCATCGTCATGTGAATGTAATGATGAAGATGAAGGTGATGAAAGTGATTCATCAAGTTGCTGGTGAAATGAACAATTAAGGTCAAAGGGGTCAGAGTCAATGAGGTATATATTGTTGTCTGTATAATCTAAAATGTTACGGTCAAGTAAATTTTGAGCAGTGTTGATTTGTTCTTGTAAATGTGATATTTCTTTGAGACGATTTTGTTCATCCATTTTATTTCTTTGGTAAAATGATCGATTTGAAAGGCGATTTTGTTGTGATTTACGTTGCTTTCGATCAGTTTCATTTTTTAATGGTGGACTTTTATATCGACGTGATTTTCGTCGATTAGCAATTTCCTCTGGATATGGTTCAGGAACAAAATCAACAGGTTGATATTCAATATCATTTATTTCAAGGTTGATTGTCAATTGGTCAAGTTTCATTTTGAGTTCTTGAATCGTTTGCAATTGTATCTGTTTATCAGATCGTCTTTTTTTCTTATAATTTTTACTTGCTTGACGTGATTTTACCATTTTATCGTCATTTGATGAATTCAATACACA
This sequence comes from Hemileia vastatrix, assembly GCA_030280995.1. Lineage (NCBI taxonomy): Eukaryota > Fungi > Basidiomycota > Pucciniomycetes > Pucciniales > Zaghouaniaceae > Hemileia > Hemileia vastatrix. The sequence goes on from JASXTE010000154.1 coordinate 31,391, forward strand.
ATCAATTGGCATCATTGAGTAAGTGATAGGATAGGATGTTGAGGTAGTGATGTTGAAATGAACAATGTGAGAAACAGGGTAAAACTGAAGAGATTGGTGCAAAAGAAGCAGACACTGACATAAAGTCGTGCTGGCGTCGGCAAGTGAAAAACAGGCAGATACATACTCGGGGCCAAAGTAGGCGAGGCTTTAGGTTTCTCATCTCCAATTGCTGTGAGCTTGAAGTATACTCTCTTCCTCTCTCTCTCTCTCCCTTCCTGTGCTATCCTTATTGTGAAGTCAAAGCACATCAATCCTCTCCTCATTGTAAACAACCTGCAACAAGTATGTATATTTTCTCATTTGAATCATTCGAATGTTAATTTTATAACCACGATGATCCTAATGAACGTGCATCGAATGGAAACAACTCAATTAAAAAATCAATGGCACGCCTTGAGGTAAGTGATTTATTACCGGACAATCCTTTTCAACTTAGTGGTTGACCCTGACTTTGTATTAATTTTATAATCTTTAAGGGTTAAACGAATCTCTTGGGTCAACTGACGCCATCGGACTCTCTTTTGTCATGGTATAGGATCGTTTGGGTGGTGTTTCTATTGCAGCCATTGTTTGCAATGACACAGACGAAGAATCATTTAGTGTCATCCTTCCGTTCACCGTCCACACGTCTCCTGCTCGACTGTGTCAATGGATTTTGCCTGGAGTTACTTGAATTATTGTAAAATTTAGCTTTGTAATTGCCAGCAAACCTATTCTTTTGAAGAAACACACATACTTAAAATTATTGGTCAAGTGGTCTTGAACACTCACAAATTCCCCTTCGAAATGAACCTTTCTGACTTTTGGAATTTTGTGTTTTGCTTATTATGTTTCTCACGACTCACACAAAACTGAAAAACAAGTACGAATTCGCCCAAAGGAAATATGTGGCTCATCACCAAGTTGCTAAAACAAATGACACCTGGTTCATATCTATTATATTATGGTAATATATTCTGAAAAGGTCTCCTTCAATTAGTGTAGCAAAGTGTACCATTTATTCTTTCGATTGATGATACAAATTCAATTTGTCTTTTAAGAAAACTCATTAAAGATTGTCTTCATTTCCTGGGGAAAAAACACCTGCAGTTTCTTGTTGCACTTTTTTGTAGATGTACTTCAACACAATTCTCACTCAGAAAGAAAAGTTCATGGTTAAAGTCATCTCAAGTTCGTAACCAATAAAGGCAAACACTTTAGTTTGGCCATAAATTTTAAAACACAGCTGCAAAAACAGTCAATGTAACAAAGAACAACCCAGTATGATGGAGAAAAACAATTTTCTCACAATGTTTTAAACTTGTTTCAAGTGAACTTCGACCCGTGACACCGTCTGTGTTTTTAAGATGTTAACTGTCCACGTTGCCGGTTATGTGTAACCGTCTCATGAATCTACTGTGAAAGCGAAGACCGACGACTCCGTAGAAGAAAACAGCCTTTAGTCATCGTTGAAAGCTTTTTTGCCTTGGGAATTCTAAAGAACCTCATGTTATCAAGTCATACCATCAGCTCGTTGTTAGTGTTCTTTCCCTTCAAAAGTAACTTGGTAGTTAAAGTTGTTCACTAATGATCATCCAGTTCACTGATGATGTCAAACAAAGCTCAAAGAACATACATCGGACATTTAAAATTGACCAACCGTCAAAGTAACTCAATTATTAACTCTTGACTGATGACTTTTCTTTTATGCCATCCTCACCGAAGTATATAGTTATCATGCTTACACTTGTTTCATTTGTCCTAACTCATTATTATCATCATGTAACGAAAGTGAATAGAATTTACACAGAACAAAATGATAGAAAATGTATCAGATTTATTCAGTTGAATTTGAAAAACTAAAAACTTGCTCACTTTTAATTGTCAATTAACTTTTTCTCATAAATGACTCTCAACTAATTGATTGCTTTTCATAAGTTATTTTGTGTTAAAAAATATTCATTTACATGATTCAGTTCATTGGTATAGTTACTTGTATATGAAAAATAAGAAGATTCTCAACAATAATCTGTTGATCTATTTAATTAGATGACCAAGTTTAGTTGTTTAAAGTCATAGAAAAACAGGCCGAGCATTTTGTAACCAATTTGGATGCCATCGATCTGTTGTATATTGAGTTGAAATGTTTTTCTTGAGCTGTGGTAAATCGGTCAATGATGATGATGACGATCCACTATTACGAGATTTAGAAGAGAGAATGTCAACAATGAGATTTTGCAATTCAATGCTATTTTTAAAAGTAAAACCATTGACATTGTGTTGAACTAATTCTTTTAAGGAATCGTAATGATAGGCACAAACAGGAACACCAGCACCAAACATGTCAAGTATTTTCATGGGTAAATCAAGTCCTGATGATGATACATGTAGTGAAACGCCCAAGTCAACGGTACCAAGTAGTTTAGGATAATCGGCAGGTTCTAACCATGGAAGGATAAACTTTACATGTTTCAAGTTAAGGTCATTTATGTAACGTTGATAGAACTCTTTCAATGGACCTTTACCGGTTATAACACAGAGTATATGAGGCAAGGAATCTCTTTCAACCATATCATCGTATCTTCGTAAGGCTTCAAGTAATAAAGAAAAGTCTTCGTCTTCAGTCCATGATGTAGAAGATATTATTAATGCCGGTCTATCATCCCTTAGACGAATCAAACCATCATTAACATCTTGGTATGTTATACAAGTCTGGTTTGACACGTCAGAACCAAAATAAGGATATTCTGAACTTAACTTCAAAAATAATGCATGTGCGTCAACCAATGAAATAGGCACAAATTCATCGTCTGGTTTATCATATAAAAGGTTAACCGGTGATGTAACACCAAAGCGTACTTTAACATCACGACATAGAGCCTGTGTAACAGCAAAAGATTCATCTGCTAATCTACCAAATGTTTTTTCAAGCCATTTGTATACTTTAACTTCAATAGAATTTGGTCGAGTGTGCAAAGATAGAATGGTAAAACCATAATTATGCCAATCAACAATATACTTGGCTGATCTTAAACGACTTACAAACCATACGATTGGCAATGTTGGAACAGAAGGAGGATTCTGGGTGAGAATAAAATCAGGAGATGGAATTGTAAACGTCAACACCCATAGTAAAGAGAGTGATTGCCAAACGATCGTTGCTAACCATGCCAATGGTCGTATGAATATACGATCAAATGCTGGAGTTTCAATTAATGGATAAGTATTTATATTAGATGATGAAAGTATTTTAGGATGAATTTTTGCATTAACATAACCAATTATATCAATTTGAAAGTCACCAGTAAGATCTAATGATTTAGCGTGATTTTGCATTCGTGGACTACGTCCAATATCTCCAAGGACAACAATGGCAACTCTTTTCTTTTGCATAACTACAATAAACAGGATGTTACAATGGTTGTTATGATTATTTGTAATGTTATATTAATAATGTAAATACATGAAATAAAGGTATGATGGAAGAAAAACGGTTGACTGTTGACACTGAAATGTGCGAATGAAGTAAAAATGTATAACCAATGAAAATATGTACCATTAGATGACACCACTGTCATTTTAGCTAGGCTGTTCGGGCTGTTGGAGAATTTGTGCTGGAGGCGAGTTTGCTCTTTGTGTCCATTTTTCCATTCACCTGCTTTTGCCTGTACCCTGAATCTTACTGTGGGTATTTTGTCTTACCAACATCAATTTTCACATTTGTATTTGTTTATCTAAATTATTTTATTAAATCTCATATGATTACTTCATATTAATAATCTTAAAATCATCTTTTCATCTATTGCCATTTTAAAAGATAACATTGAGTACAAGTACCAACAGTCAACCATCAAAACCTCCTCCTTCTTCTTCTCTATCCTCGTTTTTTTCCCCACCTGCCATAGTTGATTTCTAGCCAAGTTGGCCAACCATTGCCCAGCCATATTTTTTTTATATTTCATCATCAATACTTTTGTATCGACATTGTCGTTAATCATCATTTATCATGGAAGCAGTGGCAAAACATGATTTTAAAGCTACCGCTGACGATGAATTGAGTTTTCAACGTAATGATACTTTGAAAATTCTCAATATGGAAGATGATGTTAATTGGTATCGAGCTGAAATAGACGGAAGAGAAGGATTGATTCCATCAAATTACATTGAAATGAAACGACATGATTGGTATTATGGAAGAATTACCCGTGCTGATGCTGAAAGACTCTTGTCAAATAAGCATGAAGGTGCTTTTTTAATTCGAGTTTCAGAATCATCACCTGGTGATTTTTCTTTATCAGTAAAATGTGGTGATGGAGTTCAACATTTTAAAGTTCTACGTGATACTTCTGGTAAATTTTTCTTATGGGTCGTTAGATTCAATTCACTCAATGAACTTGTTGAATACCATCGATCATCCTCAGTGTCAAGATCACATGATATTAAATTAAAAGACATGCAACTGGAAGAATTTTTGGTTCAAGCTCTGTATGATTTTACTCCACAAGAATCTGGAGAACTTGAATTCAAACGAGGTGACATAATAACTGTTGTTGACAAAAGTGATACCAATTGGTGGGAAGGTGAAATTAGTACTCGCAAAGGATACTTTCCAGCGACATATGTTACACCTTACAACAGCAGTAATCAATCACAAGGATGATGGAAGAATGAACAAAGCCAGAACAATGAAACAAATTGATCCTCACTCAAAAAAACAACAACAAAACAAAACAAAACAAATCCTATGGCCATTGACCTTATAAGCCTGACATTTTTTTTATTCAGCAACAAGTTCGGGTCTGATCCTTATGTTTTCACTAATTCGCTCAAGCTTATTCGCTAATTGTTCCCTTATTCTTTCCTTTCTTCTTCTTCTTTATTTTCATCTTCATTATAATTTCTTTACTTCTTATTCACAGCGTTTACAGCTTAGCTTGACATCTCTTTACATCAATGTAATGATAAAAGAAAAAATCTTCCTCTTACTAAATCACAATTCCATCACAGTAATCGGACGAACCACTTTTTGGCCACATTTAGCCCCGTTAAAGAGCATTTAAAACACTTTTTTTCTTCTTCACTATGCTTGATAATACTTTCCTAACAATAAATTGCTTACTATCTTGCACAAATTATCTGTAAATGCTTTTTAGCTTGTTCTTTATCAAATATCTTCTTTACCAATGTGAATAATTTTGCTCATTTTGCTTGATTATACCGAATTCTTGTGTCTATCTTTGTCTGTGTGTTTGTGTTTGTATGACGTATGATTCGATTATGATAATGACGAGCAATTAATCATGAGACTGTCATTTTCAAACGAATTCACCTTTTGACATTTAATTGAATCCATTTTAATCAGTATCATTTACTCTGATTAATTGGTTATCATCATCTTCTCATTCTTTAACATTGACTCATCTTTTATGATTGAGAAAGAGAAATCGAATTCATTATGTCAATATTATATGTTTGATAAATATAATTATTTATCATCATCGTTAAGAAAAAAAAGTAATTGAAATTGAATTTAAATTTAAATTTAAATGATGAAAATGAAGACAATTTGTGAAGTAAAAGATATTTTATTGCTGAGAAAATAAGTAAATTGCATTCATTTGTGTCTTTGTGATTAATGAAAGGCATCTGATTTACAGGTGAAATCATTGACGATGTTAACATTATCAGTGGTTATCATCATCGATTGATTGAATGATGAAAGTCATCTAAAAAACGAATGAAGAAAAGATTATTTTTTTTTTCTAAAAAAATGTAAAGAGAGTTTAAGATGAAGAAAAAAAGAAGAAAGAGAATTTAATTCTCACTGGTATATTATTTTTTGTTTTCTTTTTTACAAAGTCTAATTGAAAAGAACAATTGAATTGTTGTTCAATCATCAAGTTGTTAATATTCAATTTTTTCTTTAAAACCGGCAAATTCATCTATTGGTCATCGATTGGTTGAATGATCTATTTGATCACACTTGGGTGAGTTGATACTGAGATTGTCAAATCATCTTTCAAAGAAATACAGTATTACATCATCATCATCATCATCATGATAAAGAGGAAGAAGAAGAAATACAAATTTGAAATACAATTGAATGATGTAAATTACTTGAAGTGAATTGATGTTGATTTATGCATCGAGGTCCAGGTGGAAAGTAATTTTAACAAGTTCATGTTAATTCAATTGTAATTCTTGTTTCTTCCTCTTCATTTGACTTGTTGGTCAATTGTTGCCAATCTACAAGTGAATAGTTTGTTACTTTCACTTCCTTAACTTCTCAACAATTTAACAATTCGTCCAACTGTTGTCATGTAAATCATCATCATCAACATCATCATTTACTTGTATCTCACATTGTATGTTAAACTAAGTAATAGGTTACTTGTTACAGTGAATTTATATATCAAATGAGGATAAATTTATCAATGGAAGAAATTTTTTTTTTTTCTCATATATTTGTGTATCTGTATTGTTACGTCAGTTGACAATGTTTAAAGTGTTTTTATCTTTTTTTTTCTTTCTTGCAAGAAAATTCTTGCATTTAATTAAAGATTTGGATGAAAAATTATCATGTTTTTTGTTGCTGTTGTTGTTGTTGGTTTCAATTTTTTGTTGTTGTTCTGTTCTGTTCGTTACTTTTGTGAAAATTAGAGTGTAAAATAAAAAATGTTTCTTTCTTTCTTTCTCAATCTCTAATTCTCTTTATCTCTTTTTCTCTTTTTCTTTCTCTCTTTCTTTTTCTCAATTGGGATATTTTTTCTTTTTGTTTTGTTTTCTTCGTTTTTCTAACAAATCCTTTCACCAAGTGTTCTTCTTGCGTAACAAGCAGGTCGTAAACACTTTGAAAGAGAGCAATAGTTGTAGTAGTGGTAGTAACAACAACGACAACAAAAAGTCACATCATCATCATCATCAACAACAACAGTAACAGTAACAACTATGACGACGATGACGATGACAACGATGATACTTTTCATCGTCTTTCCACGACGATTGGTTCAACAGAACTTTGATCACGTTGTGGTTGTTGTTGTTGTTGTTGCTGCTGATCATCAGTACTGATTACAATGAAAGCTGGTTGTGCTTGTTGAGATTGAGGTTGAAATTGCGATTGAGAAAGAACTATTGGTTGTTGTTGTTGTTGCTGTTTTTGTTGTACTTGTTTGGCTATTTCACCTTCAACTTCGTGTCCAACTAATGATTGTCGTGATTGTCGCTGTTGTTGTTGTTGTTGTTGTTGTTGTGGGTGTTGTTGGTGGTGGTTATGATTATTTTGGTCATTTGACTGAAAAGCAATTGGCAAATATCTTACACCTGGTTGAGATGCATGTTTTTGACCCATCAATTCATTGAATAATTTCATCTTTGTTAATGATGGATTAGATGGTAGAGATGATGTTGACAAAAAATGATGTCCTTTGCTAATTGGCTTATATTCTGATGCAGATGATTGTAAATCATCATGATGATTTGAATTTGACTGTTGTTGACCATTAATTATTTGTGGTCCATTATCATTAGATGATTCACTTTCTGGATTATGCTCAGCATCATAGAATAAAACTATTTGGTCTTGATGAGAATCAGATGTAGCAGTGTCACTAGTATCATGTTCAATTGGTCCACGATGACCAGTAAGGGCAGCAGCTTGAGCAGCTATTTCATGAATTGCAGGATGTCCAGCTATTGCTTGAGCTGGATATGCAGCAACTGGAACAGGAATATGAACGGGAACTTCAACAGGTACTTCAATTGGTACTTCAATGACAGGTCTGACATGTGAATAAGCTGGATACATTGAACCATGGTGACCTGATGATCGACTGGAAGGATGACCATGATTTTGATGATATGCTGGATAAGCTGCTGCTGATGCTGGTGATGCTACTGATATTGGTGAATGTGGATGTGGATGAATATGTTGTGACATTAAATGACCTGCTGATGATCGAGGATGATGATACTGATGACCATAATATGAAGCAGCATCATTGGAAGGAACCATTTGGTGCATTTGAATTGCATGACTTGCCATTGGTGATGGTCGATGAGTTAAAGGAAGTGGCAATGAATAATGTCCACCATATGATGGTGATGAATGTCCACCTTGTTGAGGTGATGATGGTCCATAGTAATGTGATGATGATCGATGAATAAATGCTGATGGTGACATTTCATATGGTGGTGGTGATGCTGATACAATACTTGGTCTACTTTCTTGGGATGCAATTGGTATGGCTACCATAACTAATTGACGATCTGATGGTAAACGTGAATTTTCATTCATCATTTGACGTTGAGACATTTCACGTTGTCTTTGCATTCGTTGTGATGCAGATAAAACTTGTAATGCTTGTAAATGTTGTAATAATGGATGAATTGATGATTCAAGTGAATTTGATCGACTCATTGGTGACATTGATGACATTGGTGACATTCGATTAACTATTTGAGATGATGGTGATGTAAATAAGGGTCCTCGGGATGAAGTACGTGCCATGGGCCTGCCATACATGTGACTTGATCTAATTGATTGACCATCTCTTAATGATGCCATTAAAACTGGTACAGAAAGTTCTTCAGCATCATCATCTTTATCTTTACCACTTAATCGATTGGTAGACATAAGTGATGCTTGTTCTCTTGCTTGTGTTTCCATTTGAGCTCGAGCTGCTGCTGCAATTAATCGAGACATCATTGCAGCTGCTGCATATCTTAACATTGGATGTGGTGAAATTGGTATTTCATCTGACATGGATTGATCTATTGGTGATGATTCCGATGATGTCACCTTTTTTGGCCTGATGGCCCACTTTGAATTGAATATTTTCTTTTCATCTGCATCTTCTTCACTTGATGCATGATTGTTATTATTATTATTGTTGTTGTTGTTGTTATTGTTGTTATTATTATTACTATCAGCAGAATTTTCACCAGGACCGGCAAAGTGTAAACCCATGAGTCTTTCAATGAACACAATTCTTTGGTCAGCTAGATCATCTTTATCATCATCATCACCACCAGTGGTTGATGAAGATGAAGATGATCCAATGATTATTGATCCTTCAGATGGAAAGGCACCACTTGTTGATTCTTTGTTGATATTAGAATCATCTTTGGAAGGTGTTTTAAGCAAGTTATCATCAGTTTCTGATTCTTTGTTGTTCTTGTTAACATCAATACTAGATGATGTTGTAGATGAATGTAAATCATTAGTTGAAGAAACAGGTGATAGAACCGATGAACTGGATGATATTGATGCTGAAGCTACTTCACCAGGAATAGAACCATAAATGATTCTCTTGTCATTACGTGGACCAGTAACTGCATCTTCTAGGGTAAAAGCCATACTGTATTTATTTTGAACAGATGTTGCTTGTTGTTCATCTTTATGTGCAAGAACTAAAGATAAAACTCCCACTATCATGATGATGATGATGATGATGATGATCAATAAATATCGTGTGCAATATGATGATGATTAAGTTTGCAAGTAACCCGACGAGTTTTAATTTGTTTAATCATCGTAAAAGGATATCAAAGGATAAAATGAGAAGATTTAAAGAAGATAAGTTAATCATCATTGCCATTTGATAAGTTGATTTAAATGCATTCAGTCAAGTTAAGTTAGTTTATTAGTTTGTTGTGTAATGTGTACTTACAGAAGAAAAGAACAGCTGTGCCCAAAGCAAGGTATTTCATGGTTCGACTTGGTGTGGACTCGTAAACCCTGGATTTGAGGGAAAATGATGTTACTCACTTGTTTGATTGAATTATTTAAAGACAAGAGTAAAGAGAAAAGAGTAATTGCACACTGAAGAGAGAAGAGTAAACAAACTTTGAAGAAAGAAAGAAAAAAAAGTAAATAGAATAAGAAAAGAAAAGTGTAACTCAGTCCAACAAATTGTTGTTAAAAGATATATAAAAAAAAGGAAAGAAAGAAAGAGAAAAGTAGCACAGAAAAAAACAGAAACTTGGCGAAGAAGGAGGAACAAAGGAAGAAGGAAGTGTCATTGGGTATTTAGGTAATTTAAAGGTACTTTTTGAATGAATGAAATAAAATAAAATGAAGAAAAGAAAGAGATAAAGATATTGAGATAGTAAATAGTACTTTTTGGACAGATTGCATGAGTGAATATTGGCATGTGATGTGAAGAGAGATGTGAAAGAGATGTGAAAGAGGGGGAGGAGGAAAAGAGAAAGAGAAAGAGATGAAAGACAGACAGACAGATAAGTGCAACAAGTAGAAGAAGAAGATGAAGAAACTGGAGAAGCAAAGAAAAGAACAACTTTAGAAAAAATGGGAGGGATAAGAAGGTAAGAAGGTAAAAAGGTAAGAAGGCAACAAGAGTCACCAGATTCGGTGAAAAAAAAGATGAGAAAGAAAAAGAGAAGAGAGAAATTCAGGTCAAACTCAGGGTGAGGACCAGAGGGGGAAAGAAAGAGAAGAAAGAGAAGAAAGAGAAGATGGAATACAAAGGAAGAAAAAATACGGGCCACAGGAAAAAAAAGGAAAATCTTATGCAAAAGATGTTCAAACTTCTGGCCCATGGTTGACACATTGTTACATTGTTACATAATGTGTCTCTGTGTCAATCCAATGTCCATCTGGTTGTAGGTTGCACGTTGCAATTAGTTCAGGAGAAATGAAATAAAAGTGTAAAATGTACACAATATATGCAATATATTTAAATTGTCCTACTAACCTGACAGAGTTTTCCTTGAAGTTCCACATAACAGCTTTCAATTTGGCTGGATATCGAGTTGTCCAGGACAAAATGGCTTCGTCAGATGAAGCAATTGCTTCAGCTTCTTTAGCTGCTTTCTTATCCATAGGAATGACAGTTGACACTGTGGCCTCACTTGCATCGGCCATGTTATTTGTTGCTGTTGTTTCACTCAGTTAAAGTGTTCCTTCAATGCAATTAACGAGTATGATGACCAATGAAAAGGATGACACATAAACTGTATGTATTTTTTTTGTATGGAAAAAAAGAAGACGATATGATGATGTTGACAAAAGTACTGTCGATGTTGATGTGTCTTCCTTGACTGGCAAAGTTACTCGCAGGACGATTTTCAAATGGTTCAACTTTTCGGTGTACACCTGAGTTACGCTTGTGCCAACCTACTGACGAATCAAATCGTTCCTTGTATCGTGAAAAGTTGTGAGAGAACTTACGAACACCATCACACACACATACATAACACAACGGGAACAAGTTTTTTCTTTCTCTTTCTCTTTTTCTCTCTTCTCTTCTCTTCTCTTCTCTCTCGACCTGACTGCAAAAGTTCAAGCAACTGAAGCGCATCACTTGATTCTACTGAAAGAGAAAAAGAGAGAAAAAGAGAGGAAGAAAAGAGAGAGGAGGTTACAAAGTTACCCGAAAAGAGGACACAATTCACTGGAAGTAGGACACCGAACGCTTCAACTTACTTTCCAACATGAACCTCCATCATCATCATGACGATGACGATGATGACGAGGATGATGATGAGACTTGCAACCAACTAACACTCTGTACATCAGGGCGGACATACTTAATTTATCATCATTTTATAATCCTCTGGATTTTTTTATACTTGACAATCTATCTGTTCTACTCAAGTTTATCCCCAATCTCATTGTCATATGTCACTTGTGAATAATCAACAGGTTGTTGTTAATTGTCTCTCTCTCTAACTTGAATCTTCATCGGTTCTGTTCAATCGACAAAGGAAAAATCAACATCAACTCACTTTACTCTTTACTTCCTCATCCTTCTTTTGTCTTTGTCTGGTCTACTTAAAATTTGTATAATTTTTAAAACTTGTCTTGATACGTTAGACTGACCATGTCCAGTTGAAGTATCTTTTACGTTTGTGTACAAGTGATACCTGATGAAATATTACTCAGTGTAAATGTTATTCCTGTATTGTTGTTAATTTTCACTTGTTTTTTCTTTCTCTTTCGTGTCAATTCATTGTACTGACAGTGCTTTGTTTGATGTATGTGTGTGTGTGTAAATGTCACTGAACTCTTCTCGAGTTGAACAAGACAAGAGAGAAAGAGAGAAAGAGATAAAGATATTTGTGTCTACTGGTTGGTGAATGTATTTTTTCTTTCTCTTTCATCAAATTGGTTCTTTTCATTATTTTGTCGACACTTTTAACGTTACTCACATTTGATACATATTTTTGCCTTCTTTTATCTTCTCTCTCATAATATACTTTCAACTTCATCCATGCGATACTTTTACTTGAGAAAGTTAACTTTATTCACTTGTCAACTATTTACTTGTTATTTTAAACAATGACAACAAGTTAGACATTTACATTTAATTAAATTTAATAAATTAATGTATAACTGGGTGAAATAATTAAGTCAACATTATTCATCAGTCATGTTAATTGGTTAGTTTATTCCTTTAAAATCATTTCAATGATGATTATTAATATGAAGTAAGCAAGTAAATGAATTACTTGATGTTGACACTTTCAATTGAGTTCACCATCAGGATAAATAATCAGTCTGATGAAATCTTACAGGTTAATTGAACACATCATCAATGTACAATTAATGTATGTGGTTGACAGAATTTAAGTTTTACTTCCGAGTGTAAGTAAGTTAAACTTTCACTGTGTGACTTGTCGAATAAACAAGTAAAATCGACCACAACCTTTCGTTCACTTTGATGTCATTACATTCACTTAGTCATCAAATTGTAGTTCATGTCAATTGTACTCGATTGCACTTTTTTTCTTCTCTTTCTCTTTTAACTTATGTGACCTGGCTGACCGTAAACGAGTCTTCTACTATTCAACTTGGTGAAACAGGTGGAATCAGGTGACATCGAATAAATGTATAAAGGACAATTAACAATCGACTGAATATATATATATATATATATTTGTAGTCATTGTTAATTTGATGAATAAATGACAGTCAAGTTTTCTCCATACACTTGAGTTTGTTGAGTTTGTTTAATCAGTGTCTACTGCTTGACATTTTTAAACATTCAATTGCATGAACAGGTGGCACAAATTGACCAATAATGGAAATCAAATAAGGAAACTACAGGCAGTGATGAAGCAAAAAATAGAACTCGTAACTTTTATTATAAAAAAATATATAAAGTACAATTAACTTGTCAATCGTTCATACTTGATGATGATGGTTTTGGTTAATGTTCATGTTACAAGACAACTTATGTGAACCCTGAATTGTTGTTCAATGTGTAACCTGTCAAGTGCAATTCATATACATCGACGTGGTCAATGGCCAATGTTTTTTTTTTCATCATCATCATGAAGATGATGATGTTTATTGATTATCAATGGTCACAACTTACGTCACTTTCCATTTGAGATAAATCATGGTGTAACCTGAGTTTATGGTGAATTGTTCTTACTTGGTTATGTTGTTGTTGTTGTTGTTGTTGTTGTTGTTCATCTTTCTCTCTCCACCCAAACCTGACGAATGATTTTTCATTTAAAATTATTTACTTGGACACACCTTTTTTGTTAAGAGAGAAGAAGTTTACCACACTTATGAGTAAAGAAGTGACACCATTAACCACTATTATTTTTGCTGATGAATTTTGCCCAAGTCCGGAAATTTATCCTCAAATACATTAACTTTTTTTAATGGTGTTGATTAGTTGTTGTTGTTGTTGTTGTACAGATACAGAGATTTCATGCATCAACATCAGGTGAAACTTTGCGGAAGAATAAAACACACTGACCAAGTGAATGTAAATGTAAATGTACAGTATTAAAGTATTAAATGTAATGTAAAGTATTAAATGTTTACTTCATCAGTAAAAGGATCAATGTTGATTGTTATCAGAATGAAATTGACAAAATTGACTGATTGGAAAATTGTTTACAAACATCAACATGCTTAAAGTGCATCATCAAATTGATCGATTTCACTGCCAACATAATGTACAATACAATGTAATTAAAGTTCATTTGAACTATTGTAACTTGAAATGTGTGATAATTTAATTTGATCTTGATTGACACACGGTCAGATTGAATTACATTTAAGTTGAATTGAAAAAGTTAACAATTTGCACGAATATCCTTCCTTTAAATTAAAGTGTCATTAGAACTATTTGATGTCCTAACGACCTGTTGTCATTGTAAGACAGACAGAATGTTTGGACTTTGTCCAACTGGTGCCACGATAAGTCACATATCGACAAAGTATAAGAGGACAATTTGATGAAATTTTATCATTTACAATCATCGTGTTTATCCGTTTAGTCGATTGATCTTTTATCATTTATTTCATTTACTCTTTGCTTTGTCAAGTGAATATTTCATGGCGTTGATAGTTCGTTCAGTGTTCTTTGTTACAACAACATTTACCCTTGTGATGAATCAAGTGATGGACGAAATGAAATCACCATTTGCTTTACCCAGTAATCATCCTAATTCTGGTGATAAAGATCTTTGGCAAGCTTTTGAAGTTGCCGCCACTGATCCTGAATTAACTGATCCATCAACTGTTAAACCTAGTGAGTAGAATTTTATATTTTATCCAATTGACATCTGATGAAATGTTACAATTGTGTTCATTTGAATCAGCTCTTGATCCTGAAGCACTTATCGATTGGTACTTTCATGCTGCTGAATTGAAAACACGAATGGATGGACAATCAAATGTTTTATCACCTCGATATGTTCAAGCTAAATCTAATGAAAAACCTATCATCAATTTTGATGATAATTATCATGATAAATATAACACCAGACCAACTTGGCAATATGAAAAACAACAATCACAATTAACCAGTCATGAACAACATATGACATCATCACCCAATGAATTTTCATCGGAAAGAGGACATGAACAAACATTTGAATATGGATTAAATCATCCACTTGTCACTAATTATGGTGCTGAGAGAAATAATGATGAATCTGTTTGGTATTTGAAAAGTTTTAAACCACAAAGTGAAAGTCAATCAAGTAATTCAGTTGGATCTAAAGAAAGTCGTAAAGTTATGAGTCAACTTTCTTTACCAAATGATTATACTAATGAACATCAACTAAATGAAAAAACATCTGATGATATTTATGGACAATTGACTAAAGCTGCGACAATTAGAAATTTCGATGATTATCAAAGTAATTACAACATTGAAAACAACAACAACAACAACAACAACAATTACAATGATGAAAGTGTTAAGAACAATGCAAATGATACTGATAGTTCTAAAAGAGTTGGAGTTGAAACTAAATTACAAGTTAATTTCCCGACAAATGATGAATTCAATTCAGCTTTTGATTCAGTTGTCAACGGAGGTGATCCTTCACCCAATGCTGATCAATCTAAGATGAACAGGCAAACTGTTAATCATCAGTGGACACCTTCAACAACTACTGTTCGACCAACTGTTGAATCATTCAGATACGATTATGAATCTGCATCTCCTCGAATTCCATCAGAACCAATGAACAGACCTTACTTCGAATCGTCAATGGCACGTGAAAAATCAATTCAATATTCACCACAAATTCAAATGCAACGTAATTATGTTCATCGACCTAAACATATGAATTTATATGAACCACCTGGTTATCCATCTAGATTTTATCATTTGACTCTGTAAAAAAAGTTGAATACATTTTCCGATGAAACCAGAACTAAATTAAAACTTTGCCTTTCGATTATAAAATTAAAGATAAACATGCAACATTTTAACATTTGGTCTTTTAAAATTGTCTTATTGAAGAATGAAAAGCAAATCAATTTGTACAATCAATATAAATTTAATGAGTATCAAGACAATCTTTGTTCTTTTAATCTTCTTAACTTTACTTTACTTGTGTTTCTCTGAAATTTGAAGTGTCAGATTTGACCATTTTGTTCATTTTCGATCTCTTCAAAGAGTTCAATGCGTTTCGCATTCTAATTACTTTGACTTTACGTCGTTTTACTTCTTCCTCTAACATTAGAACATTGTTTTTAAATGCTTCAGCTTTTTCATCCATCGATGCCATAAATTCTGCATCAGATTGTTGCTTCTTTGTCATTCTTTCACGTAAAGCTTTGGTTCTTTCTTCAACCATCTTATTGAAAGATTTTTCCGAAGCTGCGAACTGTTCTTGCAATGTGCTGAGATCATGTTCGACGTCCATTTCCTTCAATTGTTGAGAAAGTTGAGTATCTTCTAATTTCAATTGTTCATACTTGGCAGTGAGTTCTTTTCTGATTTGATCTGAGTTAGAAACATCTTGCTCGATCAAATCTTGAACTTCTTTGATCTGATTGTTGATTTGTGAAATAACTTTATCATGTTCTTCCAATTTGACCTTGTAAGCATCAATCTTTTTGTTCAAACTGACCAATTGTTCTTCACCAGCTTGTGGAACTTTTATAACCAGCTGTCGGAGATTGGAATGAAAACTGAGGAGTCTCGAA
The DNA here is from genome assembly GCA_030280995.1 of Hemileia vastatrix. Classification (NCBI taxonomy): domain Eukaryota; kingdom Fungi; phylum Basidiomycota; class Pucciniomycetes; order Pucciniales; family Zaghouaniaceae; genus Hemileia; species Hemileia vastatrix. Next base: position 47,838 of record JASXTE010000154.1, read on the forward strand.
ATCATATCCAATTGACCATCTTCATCTAAATATTGATCATCGAGTTTCTGAATTATTTCAGAAAATTCATGACTATCTAATAAGTCGATGAGTTCACCACAGAGAGTTTTGTACAAAGAAGCTTGTAGAGATGTTTTGAGTCCCGTCAAATAAGTGGCAATCTCATTTCGAAGTTTGAACTGTTCATCTTTAATATCCAGAAGGGATTTTTTACGATCTTTCAGTTCTTTCTTGCGATCTTCGATTTCTTTGTTCGCTTCTTCCAGTTTGAGGTCCAGAGACTGAATTTCTTCGAGAATTTCACTTTTGGTCGTCTCTTGGTTTTGAATGATGTCAAGAAGTCTCTTATTCTCTTCTTCCAACTGTTGTGTTATCAATTCGCTTTCACTGATTGAATCAAGAATTGCGATTCTTTCATTTTGAGCTTTTTCTCTGAAATTAAGTAATTGCTTTTCCATACTTTCTTTGTAAGATTTCCATTGTTGAAGAGATTCTTCCTTTGCCCTAATTTCATCTTTACATTGGCTGAATTTTTCTTTTTCTTGTCGATGTTTAGACAATTCAGCAAGAAGTTGAGTTTTTTGATGATCAAGTTCTATCCTATCACTTGGACTGGGAACGTAATTTGCTGCAAGTAATTCAAGATTTTCATCTATGTTTTGTCCCCCATCTGTACAAGTTTCCAGGGAAAAACCCAACAGTTTAGCTCGAATATAATCTTCATGAATTTCATCGTCATTTAGATCATTACTAGAACCAATGATGATATTTTCAGCATCTGCATAGTGATAGTAACGTGCAAGATCAACGAGCCATGAGATCAAACCAAAGAGCTGACCACGGGCATTGTTAGTGGTACAGTGAATGGCTAAATTCTTTTTGGCTACCGGATAAGTGTAGCCGAGATCACGAACTGTTGCTCCAATTTCACTGTCCCAAGGTTTTGGGTCCTTGGGAAAAAGAACCTCACTTTGCATGGTCTTGAAAAGAACCTCGAAAACTCTCTTGATTTCATTGCTTGGAGGATTAGTCACAAATTTTGCATTCACCGGAGTTTGTCCAATCTCAACCAGAAAGTTGTTGAGTTTCTCTACACATTCTCGCTGATATGATGGTTCAGTGATTGGACGGTCTTCACCAGTTGATCTAATACCACCAAGTGAGCTTTTTCGACCAGCTGAAGATGTTATGCTAGATGCATAATGCAATGATTTGGTTTGAGGAGTTTGGCCATAAATATTTGACATACTTTTTTTAGCACTAGAAAAAATGGATTTTCTTGCTGATTGTGGAACATTTTTTCCATATGATCCAGGTATGTTACGAACACTTGGTCGATTAGCATTCAATCCAGCATTAGAAATGGTGCTTTGACGAGATTTGAAATCAGCAGTAGGGATTGATGACACTCGATTTATAGCAATCGATGACGGCCTTGGAATACATGATTTCCTATTTGAGTTTAATGGACCAAGGGTGTTTCGAGAGTTCATGATGACTGAAAGAAGTTAAAAAAATGAGGCGTAAGACGAAAATTCAATGCGATGTCAAACATGAACCAGAAGTACTTTTGGCGGTTACATTAACTTGACCATCGGCCACTAGGGGAAAATAAAAACTGCCATCTACCTCAAGTTAGCGTTGAATCGAATCTCTGGTCACATGTCCAGCTTGAAGCGACACCGGAAACTTTGTTGACCCTTTAAAAGCCGGTATCTTTTGCATTCTTGCCAGTGCAGTCTTCCCACTGTTACTCAGGACGGACCAATGCATCCTGTTTCCTCATACTGTTGACATTGGTCTCTCCTTGATATGTTTCCGTCACTCTAATTGGGTCAGCACAACTTATCGGTCATCCTTTTACCTCTTTGCGAGGACATCACCACGACAAATTCGAGTATGAACTGGTAAGTTGTTTAATGTTTTCATACATTTCTCTTTTTCCTTCATTTACCCCTAAAGAACACTTGCGACTTGTATTTTGAGTCTCAGGAGTCGTCGTTGGGGCATACTAATTATTTGATCCATTTTAAACACTCGTTCGAATCATCAATTGACCTTTCGAGTACCTGTCTCAAGGATACATTTATTAATTTATCTCTCATTCTAATTTGATACTACAGAAGTCGAAAGTCGTTGGAGGCTGAATCATCAACTTCACCAACACATCTTGTTCCCTGTCGATATTTATCTGGGCAGATTTGTTGCATGCTTGTCATTTAAGATACTTGATGAATGTCCACTCTTCACCTGTCAATGTCTATGGTTACAGATTTCTTCCCTTACGATGACTTCAGTTTAGCATGTGATGGCGAGTCTTGCCTTGACCAGGCTCATTGAGTCTGCCCTTTTGGTCCATTTGGTCCACTTCAACTCCACGGAGTCACGACCTATCTATTTCATTTTTTGGATCTGAATGAAGGTAAGTCTTAGAGACCTCATTGTTCTTTTGTGAGGGCAGTATCAGCTCCTTGGTTGCAGCTTCTATTCAACTAATGGCGTTCCAATCTGCTAGATAAATTTCAGGTGGTATGGTCAGATGGATCAAACTGACTGGCCACTTCGTGAAGTCGCTATGTTGAATTCTTTCATTTTTATCGCTTTTCAGCACAAACTTCATTAACATTTGTTCTTTCTTGGCAGATGAAAACGTGGTAACAACAATATTCATGATAAAACCAAGTTTAATTGTTTTACCATTTACTTGACCTGTGGTAAAATTTGCATAAAAGTCACGTTTTCAAAATCTCGTGTCATTATTTGATTGGATTCGAATGCGACCGATAACACGGTGAGTAATAAACAAAACTATAGTGATACCCAATCACAACAAACAATTCGAGGTTAATGTGCCTTCAGAGTGCTGAATATTCTTTAGGTTTCTATGCTCTCGAAGAGAAATGTTTGTCTACCGGGTCTATCATTCTCCCTAATGAAGCCTTAGCCTACTATGATGCCGACATTTACTAACTTTTATTCATTTTACCACAGGTCAAGTAAATTGTATGAAAACAATCAAACTTGGTTTCATCGTGAATATTGTTGGTCGATGGTATTCAATGTCCATTGATTAAGATAACTTTATCCTGATGATGACATTTGATTGTGATGACCATTTGTTAATGAAGTTGGACTTTGATCATGTCTTGTGGCATCAGTAATATTACCAGTTAACGATGAACCATTCGAAACTTATTCTTGTCGACTTTGTGATTTATCAGTTGAATCAGAAGATCTCATTTCTGGTGGAGATGGTGTACATTCTGATCCATTAGAACTTCCAATTGTTGATACATTAGGAAAATATTTATAACCTTTATATGGATATATCATATATTTATTATGTTGAATTTGAAGATATGTTATGAGAATGGAGATTGTTGAAAAGGGCTCTTACATATATCACATTTGTGTGAATTCGAATGTGTTTGAATTTGAGGATGTGTTTTGAGAGTGGTTGTTGATGAAATCAAGTCACAAAGCACGCGGGAGAAGACATTCAGAAGAACGACCAGTTGAGTGCAATCTTTGTAACAAGTCTGTTACTCAATCGGTCCACCTTCAAAAACACCATTTGGTTCAAACACATTCGAATTCACATTAATCTGATTAAAGTAAAAAGCGCTTTTCATTCACACACAATATCAAAACACATCTTCGAATATACCCAGGACAAGAAAGCTATATGAACAAAGACGAAGATGAGATAATCATATTATGGGAAAACTTGGCTTCGTCAACGACAAATAACGAAACAACCGCACTATCATTGGAGGAAAATTTGATAGAATATACTACATCAGTTGACTCTGATATCAATGAAAAGGATACATCAGATAATAAGGATGCATTCGTAGGTGGGCCTATTGAGCAAAATACTTGGTATAAACAATGCACTTAAATGGTCGTTCTCCTGAATGCCTCATCGATTTCATCAACTAGCTTTGAGACAGTAAATGATGTATCACATTTGAAACAAATAAAAGTAATTTACTTAACTTAAGAAGGAGAATTTTGTTCATCTAACTTCTTAGCTATTTGTAACAAAGGAACAATTGGTGAAAGAGTATATGTTTCATTTTTACCAGAAGTTATGATATCATCAAAGAGTAAAACTCGATCAGCCATATGTATCTTACAGTATTCCAGGTTTTTATGAGTTCCACATCCAAGATCAACTGCATCGTGAACAGATGATCGTACTAGATCGATGACGAATTTTCCCGTATCCGGACCAGTTGTCGATTGACATTCTCGATTGATTATTGCTAATCCATCGCGTTCCATCACATGAACAGCACAACATAAATTTGGTATCAATTCATCAGCAACAATGTTATTAGCTACATAAGTTAACAATCGTGTTGTACTTGCTATAGTTGAATATAAAACTGGTAACTTATCATCATTGAAACAACCAAGATGTTTTAGAACTATTTCTTTTTGCTCAGTTGATGAACAGATGTGTTTCATTGTCTTTCGAATGTCACGTACAATCAGATTGAAGAATGTTTTGGAAAATAACTTGAGACACTTTTTGTAATCGCTGACACAGTCAATCAATTTCTTGAATTCTCTGAAATAAAAATTGTTAAACTGTTAGAACATTTGATCATTTCGGTTAAATTGAAACTTACCCACAATGTGTACCTAATTCTTCCATGTTTCGAGGAACTGGAAGTCTATCTTCAGTGAGAAAGAGTAAACGAGAAACACATTTATCAGAAGAAACCATTTGTTGAATACATTCTTCCGAATCGTTGGCATGGATGAACGGTTTGTAAGTATCGAGAGAATTTTTTATAATGATTTTTTCATCATCACATTTCACCAGTAAAGGTACAATCAACAGGATGAAACAGTAAACAGTTTGCATTTCAGTTTGATGATAAAGTTAACAACTGTTCTTTCATTCAAGTGAAGATGCATTTTATACCAGTGAAAGTAAAACCAGGAAAACAACTGTGGATGGTTGACCTTACAGGGGTCATCAAGAAAAGGAAATATTGAGCAATGATTAATTCAGTCTGCTAGTATGGAACATCTTGAAAACTACTTTGATGCTTTTTTTCATTCAAATCAAGTCTTAGAGTTGATTTTGATTTTGATTACACGACCGGTCATTGATCTTTCCACCTTGAAAAACGGTAAGTTGATACCACGGTTTACGAAGGAGAAAGTTAATGCAATAAAACACAGGTACATTTGACACATGAGATATGAAACAGTGTCATCGAACCTGATCTACTGACAAACAAGTCATCGTATTTAGTCAGACCCGTTTGGGAGATGAATCGAGATTCTTCTCAAATTTTTACAAGAAACTTTTCTTTCATTGCAATTTAAATTGAACAGTGCTAGGAAGAAAGGTGATATTTGAACATTTGAACATCAGAGACGAACAAACACTCCTCACCATTCGGGCATTGGTAAAGTCGCTCGACGGCTGAGAAAAGTTGCTTTGTAAATTCCAGTACTTTCTTTCAGTAAGCAAGTGGCGCTCACAATGAACGCGGTTAATGCCATCTTGCGGCTCTATTGTTCATTAAAATCTTGTGTATCTTTCACGCTGTATATCTTCGCCATAGATGACACAGGGCCAATTGGGACGCAAGGCTTTAAATACATCATCAGGATGAATGAGAAGAATGGACCTATTTGTTCAATTTTTCTCGGCATGTCTGGTTCTGGAAAATCCTCATTGGTCCAGGTATGAATTTAACTTGTCATTGATATTTTCCTAACGTGTTTTTTTTCCTAGCATTTGACATCCAAGTTACATGAACAGGAGAGACCGCCGTATGTACTCAACCTCGATCCGGCTTGTTTACAAGTAGATTATCCTGTCAATATTGGTAAGTCATTCTAAAGTATTTTAATGTTTCACCAACTAAATTTGTATTTTACACCCTAGACATTAGAGACACTGTGAAATACAAAGATGTCATGACCAAATACAAACTCGGACCCAATGGAGCCATCATCACCTCACTCAATTTATTTGCCACCAAATTTGACCAAGTTCTTTCACTGATGGAAAAGAGGAAACATGAGTTTGACCACATGATCTTTGATACTCCTGGTCAAATCGAAGTATTCGCCTGGTCAGCGTCTGGCTCAATCATAACCGAAGCTCTGTCCGCTACATTTCCAACGTCAATTGTGTACGTGATGGATTTAGAAAAGTGTCAAAGTCCTGTGACATTCATGTCCAACATGTTACATGCTTGTTCCATCATGTACAAAACTCGCTTGCCCTTTATCATAGCTTTAAACAAACAAGATGTATGTGATGCAAAAAATATCAAGAATTGGATGAATGATTTTGAAGCATTTGAAACAGCAATTGATAAGGAGAAAAGTTACACTGCTAATTTAGCTCAATCACTTTCTCTGGTTTTAGATAAATTTTTTGAAAATATTCGATGTGTTCCAGTATCAGCAGTTACAGGTGATGGTTTAGATGAACTGCTAAGTGTAATAGTTGAAACAGCAGCAAGTAACAATGCAAGGACAGCAACGACAACAACGACAACCACATCATCATCATCAACATCATCAACAATAACATCATCAACATTACCGTCAACAGTAACAACAAATATGGTATCAAGTGCCTCAACTGGAATAGCGACAACAACAATAACAACAACAGCAGCATCAACAAATGATACAATGGATACAAAAACGTTGACAACAACTTCCTGCCTGACCGAAGAACCCATTTCACGTGATTGGGATAAAACGAGCTCAAGTAGTATTAGTGAAATTTCAGTAGCATGTCTACAAGACAGGATAACTCAAATGGAAGAAACTCATTATTCAACTAGTGAAGAATTACAGGCAACTCTACAAGAATTGTCTGATCTTCAAGAACAAGTTAACATGCTTCGAATGGAAAATGAACAATTAGATACTGATAAGGCTGTATTATATGAGTCTTTATGTTCACAAACAGAAAGACTCGAAGATACTCGTAATCAAGTTGTTCGGTTGAAAGAACTTTTATTCAATCAACTTAATGAAATCAATGTTACCGGGCCAAATTGTTCTAGTGGAAATGGTGTTGTCATTAATAATTCTACAATTGATGATGAACATTCTATTTCTATAAAAAATGAACGTGAAACTCATCTTATTGAATTACTCAAATCTGCCCAACAAGAGTATGAAAATTTAGTGATAAAAAAAGATGAATTAACTGAAACAGTTGATGAATCTAAAGCTAAAATGGCTGAAATTGAAGATGAATTAGAAAATGCCCTAGTCAGTATGAAAGAACTTGAAAACAAATTAACTAAAATATCGGATGAAAAAAAAAATACAGAAAATATTCTAAGTGAAAAAGAAAAATCATATTCTTCACTTAAAGTTGAAATGGAATTATTACAAAATCAATTACAACGTGAACAAGCTCGTGTTAAAGAATTATTAAGAGAATTAGATGCACGAGCATCATCTGAATTAGATGTTGTTTTAAGAGAAATGCAAATAGAAAAAGATAAAATTGAAGCACGTGCTGGTAATTTACAAGAACAATTAGCTATATCACAACTTGAATGTTTAAAATTAACTGATAATTTGAAAAAAGCTGAAAATGATTTGAAACAATTTAAAATAACATATGAAAAAGAACGTAATGATTTATTATCAAGATTAACATTAGAATCATCTGAAAAAGAATGTCAATATCGTGAACTTGAAAGACTTGAAAATACAGCACGTGAAGCAGAATTAAAATGTATGAAACATTTAGAAGATAAACGAGAACTTAAAACAATCATCAGTGGATTAGAAAAACAAATTCAAGAAGAAAGATGTAAAATTAATACACTTTCAAATGAATTAGTTGAAACCAAAGAAAAATTTTCTAATGAACAAGAAGAATGGCGATTATTTAAAGATGATTTACTTACAACTGTTCGTGTTGCTAATGAATTTAAATCTGAAGCACAAGAAATGGTTGAACGTATTATTCTAAAGAATAAAAAATTAAGTGCTCGAATACCACAACTTGAAGCTGAAATTGCCAAATATAAAGCTCAAGTAGCAGCTGAATCAATTGATAAACAAGAAATATCATCAATTGAACCTGTTCCTTCAATAATATCTGGACCAAGTGCACCACGAAGATCAGTATCTGTATCACCAGTTATATTTACAAGTCCTAATGGTTCAACTGGTTCTACTGTTTTACGAAGTTCATCAGTTGAACCAACATCTTCTACACCTGTTATATCAGTTAAACGTGACATTCCAATCACACGTAAAAGTATTGGTAAATGGGTTGATTATCGTAATGCATCTCATATGTCAGTTAAATCACTCATTGAATCTATTGAAAATTCCAACAAACAATCCAAATTAACTAATATCACTCCATCATCTTCTATTATGTCCAATACGATGACTTCTTGCAATTCATCAACGTCCATTGATTCGTGCCGAGATAAAAGAACCGCTCAAAGTATTCTTAACTGTACTTCACCACTTCCACATCAACCTTTAGAACAACCCAAGAATGAACTTACTACAAGTCCAACTAAATCATTACCATTAGTGACCAATAAGAAATTAGATGGTTTAAGAAGAAATCCACTTAGGTAAGTTTTTTCATTCTTTATTCTTTTTTTTACGATTGAATATTAAATCATATTGAAATATAATTATGAATTATTAATGTTATGTTGTTATTGTAATCGCGTTCTCTTGTTAATTGTAGCTTTTGTGAAACTGTGGTGGAAAAAAAAGATGACCCATTGGCAGACCTTGTAACCGGTGGTGGTTCTAAACGTAATGCTCTACTCAAATGGTGTCAAAACAAAACTAGTGGATATAAAAATATTGATATTACTAATTTTAGTAGTTCTTGGAATGATGGACTTGCATTTTGTGCCCTTGTACATACTTATTTACCTGATAAAATTCCATACGACCAATTAGACTGTAGAGATAAGAAGAGAAATTTTGCACTTGCTTTTAAAGCAGCTGAATCTGTTGGAATTCCCTCCACCTTGGTATGTTAATTGTGGTATGATAATTGAATTAACTTGTTACTAATTTTTTTTCTTCTTCTTCACTACAGGATATCAAGGAAATGATCTCTGAAGAACGACCAGATTGGCACAAGATTATGGCCTATGTAACTTCCATTTACAAACATTTTGAAACATAGTTGCTTCTAGTCTGTGGCCAAAGAAGCACTTATTTGTATACAAATAAAGGGTTATTTTTTCATGGTCACCTTGAAGCTTGCTTGTGTTTGAGTGTCCTCATTTAAACTTTTAAACTAGTTGTAAAAGTGTCCTCAACTGCTAATTCTAGAAGGGTCAGCTATTATGATGTAAGATGGCTTTGAAATGAATGTCAAGGACATTTAACATTTCGATCGCTCTTGCTAGTGACTCGATCAACACAGTCTCACACAGAAAAGTTCTAGTCAACGTAAGCTAGTTTATTTTGGTTTATCGACGTGCTGGTCCTCCAGCTGCAGGTGGTGGTGCCGGTGTTCCTCGTCCACCTGGACCTCCGATATTCGCGTTGATCAATTTGATCGCGTTACCCAATATGAATGAACAGATAGTGTAAACGATTGATCCTGTTCCAGATGCGTGGACAGTGGCAGTTGTTACCATTGAGGCAAGGAATTTGTATCCGTAAGATTCGGGATCATTAGTATTAACGATCATCACTCGATTGGTGACATAGAAATAGATGATCTGAACGAAGACAACTCCGACGATACCATCAATGAGGAATTGTTTCATGATGTTGGTAATTCGACTGTCAGCAGCACTGGGAGGAGGACCCATTGGAGCTGCAGGTCCTTGGAATCCTGATTGTGGTCGAACAGGGCCAGGACTGGCTGGTGGAGCAGGTGGGGCTGGTGGACGTTGCATCTTAACTAGTTTCGGTTGTTGTTATTACGTTACTTAAACGGCGACTAGGTATCCTGTGAGCTAGTTAAGAGAATTAGAACTCCTTTTATAGCTGTCATGTCAATCAAACTTAGAGAAGCGGGTGCAACAAATGTTCTTCTGTGTATTCCAATGAATGGATTGATTGAACATTCAAAAGTATCTCAGAACTTTTTCCATTCACAATGAATTACTCATTGATAATTGGCTCACATTTGATGAATCAAAATGACAATTTGGTAAGAAATGTGAGCGAAGTCACGAGAGGGCTATTTGTAAGAATTCGCACTTAATCAATCTACTAGAATCAAGTCACTTTCTGACCTCAGGATCAACAAACGAGTCGAATATCTGCTTGACTGAGCCACAATCGAATACTCAAAAGACATGTACTATCGAGCCCGTCGTGTATCTAACCCAATGAGAATGAAATGCTTCAAACGGCTTGAGGCTGAAAAACTGAACATAGGAGAAGGGCTGAATCTGAGAGAGGCGAGACTTTATTGATAAATACACTTTATTATTCATCACCTTGTACTTTAAGATCATTTTGCTCTTGGGACACAACTCCAGTGGCTTCTTTTTCAGCTTGTTTAGCTTCTTTTTGCTCCTTCATCATTCGCTCTTTTTCTGCCATAATTTCATAGTACTCTGTTTTTGATTCAACTAGAACACTCAACAGTTCATCTAAACCGTCACCTGTTATTGCTGATACTGGAACACATTTGATATTTTCGTAAAACTTGTCCAAAACTAACGATAGTGACCGAGCTAAGTTAGCAGTGTAACTTTTCTCCTTATCAATTGCTGCTTCAAATGCTTCAAAATCAGTCATCCAGTTTTTTACATTTGTGGCGTCACATACATCTTGTTTGTTTAAAGCTATGATAAAGGGCAAGCGAGTTTTGTACATGATGGAACAAGCATGTAACATGTTGGACATGAATGTCACAGGACTTTGACACTTTTCTAAATCCATCACGTACACAATTGACGTTGGAAATGTAGCGGACAGAGCTTCGGTTATGATTGAGCCAGAGGCTGACCAGGCGAATACTTCAATTTGACCAGGAGTATCAAAGATCATGTGGTCAAACTCATGTTTCCTCTTTTCCATCAGTGAAAGAACTTGGTCAAATTTGGTGGCAAATAAATTGAGTGAGGTGATGATGGCTCCATTGGGTCCGAGTTTGTATTTGGTCATGACATCTTTGTATTTCACAGTGTCTCTAATGTCTAGGGTGTAAAATACAAATTTAGTTGGTGAAACATTTAAATACTTTTGAATGACTCACCAATATTGACAGGATAATCTACTTGTAAACAAGCCGGATCGAGGTTGAGTACATACGGCGGTCTCTCCTGTTCATGTAACTTGGATGTCAAATGCTAGGAAAAAAAACACGTTAGGAAAATATCAATGACAAGTTAAATTCATACCTGGACCAATGAGGATTTTCCAGAACCAGCCATCCCCAGGAAAATCGAACAAATTGGATCTTTCTTATCGCCCATTTCGTTTGTGTTGGCTAAAATGTGGAAGACACGAGTTGTTCATTTGTGCGGTTCAATGTGTATTCGGATTCGTAACCGGAAAATCGCCCTCTAGCGGATTCGCTCGCGTTTCTTTTCAAAATTGCGAATTAAAACTAATTCTGAGTCATCAAATGTGAGCCAATTATCAATGAGTAATTCATTGTGAATGGAAAAAGTTTTGCGATACTTCTGAATACTCATTCAGTCCATTCATGGGATTATACAGAAGAATATTTGATCTACAAGCACCCGCTTCTCTAAGTTCGATTGGCATGGCAACTATAAAAAGAGCTCTAATTCTAATAGCAACCTCACAAGATACCTAGTCGCCGTTTAAGTAAGGAAATAACAACAACCGAAACTAGTTAAGATGCAACGTCCACCAGCCCCACCTCCACCACCAGCCAGTCCTGGTCCTGTTCGACCACCATCAGGGTTCCAAGGCTCTTCAGGCCCAATGGGTCCTCCTCCCAGTGCTGCTGACAGTCGAATTACCAACATCATGAAACAATTCCTCATTGATGGTATCGTCGGAGTTGTCTTCGTTCAGATCATCTACTTCTATGTCACCAATCGAGTCTTGATTGTTAACACCAATGATCCCGAATCATACGGATACAAATTCCTTGCCTCAATGGTAACACTCGCAACTGTTCACGCAACTGGAACAGGATCAATCGTTTACACTATCTGTTCATTCATATTGGGTAACGCGATCAAACTGATCAACGCGAATATCGGAGGTCCAGGTGGAGCACCTCGTGGAGCACCGGCACCACCACCCATGGCTGCAGGAGGACCAGCTCGTCGTTAAACCAAAATAAACTAGCTAACGTTGACTAGAACTCGAAGTGTGTGATTACTCTTATTCTAATAAGCGCTACTTTGGCCGCGAACAATAAGTTTCACGCCATGAAGTAAGCTGCAGAACCATTGAACAAGAAACAACCGTCGGAGACATTTGTAAATTAATTTAGAATTTGAGTTTAATTTTGAAATAGCCGAAAGTTTGACAAATGTATGGCAGCAATTTGAAGCCATTTAAGGTAAATTTAGAATTGTGTAATGCAATAAATGTGCCCAACTTACACAGCATTACAATTTTGATATGACCGAAAGGTATCGATAAAAGTGAGCGTGGGGCCGAAAGAGTTGATTGAAATAAAAATGCCTAAAGTTTGATCACCGAGAAATAAATGGGTCTCATTAAATTTGGTTCAGTTGGATTTGAGCAGATAATACTGCATTGGTTGATGGTAGATGATTTAACCATTGTTTGTTGTCAATTGTTTTTTTTAACTCTTGTTGTTGTTGTTGTAGTTGTTGTTGTAGTTGTTGTTGTTTTTGATGTTGTTGTAATTGATGTAGTTGTTGTTTTCTGTTTTTGTTGATTGGATGTTGATTAAAATGAATATTATTGAGTGTTGACTGTTGATCATAGAAGGACTCATCTTGATTGGCCGCCATGAATCAGAAATGTTAAAGAGAGAGAGAGAGGATGAAACATTAGGCCAGTTGTCCAATAGTAAAACCAAGTCAACAGTTGAAAAAATGTATTTACCATAGTTCATAGTTTGCTAATTGTGCTCTGATATATTTCAATTGGTATATAAACCTCTTGCTTTTTCAAGTTTGTTTTTTTGTTTGTTTTCAAGTGACACAAAGGCTCCATTCCAATGTACATACAAAAGTAGTAGCAGCAGTAAGAGATAGATTAATGGACATAAGGCAGGGAAGGAACCAAGCCGTGGATGAAGAGAAGGGTGAGTGACTACAGAAGTGACACAAGAACGAGATTTGAACAAAGGACAGAACATCAGGTCTGGTCAGGTATACTATGTCATCAAGAGCAATTATTAATGGTGTTTACTGCCACTTCGAGAATTTTTGGAGGCAGAATTAGACGAATTGTTCTTGTGGTTGTTCTCAGAGTCCTGATCTTCAGATACTTGTTGGAACTCAGCGACATAAAGTGATTTGTCGATAACCTTTGGAATAGGTTTAATTTCCGTTCCCAATTCACATTCAATTTTTTGTAGAGTATGACGATCGTCATATGTGATGAGGTTAATGGCGATACCGAGATGACCAAATCGACCAGATCTACCAATTCGGTGCAAGTACGTTTCAGCCATTTTGGGGAAGTCGAAGTTAATGACCACATTGACAGCCTGAATGTCGATACCCCGAGTGAAGAGATCAGAACAGACCAGATTGCGACACAAACCCTGACGGAAATCGTGGAAGACCCGGTTGCGATGGGGCTGACTCATTTTAGCGTGGATATAATAGCACGAGTAGCCCAGCTCGGCTATCTTCTTGGCCAACAATTCTACCCTTTGGGTGGAATTACAGAATATGATAGACTGATTAATTTGCAGCTTCGAAAAGAGAGTATTGAGGCAATGTACTTTTTGCTTTTCTTGAACAAAAGCATAGTACTGAGTGACACCTTTTAGTGTCAATTCATCCATCAAATTTAATTCCAACGGATTCCGTAAGTGCTTTTGCATGAAGTCCTTAACGGTTAGAGGGAAAGTTGCCGAGAAAAGTAATATTTGTCGATCTGGCGGCAGGAAACTGATCACATTGTCCAGCATTTCGTTGAAATCCTGAGACAGTAACTTGTCCGCCTCATCCATCACCAACATTTTACATTTGTCCATCTTTGCTACCTTTTTTTCCATCAAATCAAGAATGCGGCCCGGAGTAGCAATGATCACGTGCACATTTTCCATAATACGTAGAATGTCATCTTTCAAATTTGTACCACCAGTGGTTACCATGACCCGTGCTTTCAAATGTTTGGACAGCTCGATGCAAATTTGACTTGTCTGTAGAGCAAGTTCTCTTGTCGGTACAATGATAAGTGCTTGAATATGATTCACGGTAACATCGATTTGCTGTAGAACAGGAATGGTGTATGCACCTGTTTTTCCGGTGCCATTCTTGGCGCGGGCAAGGATGTCTCGACCTAATAAAGCTCCTGGAATGGCTGCTTCTTGAATGGGCGATGGCTTTTCCCAGCCTTTTTCAAAAATGCCCATTAGCAGTGGACGAGACAAACAAAATTCTTCAAAAGTATTGCCCTTGGTCGCAGTAACATCGGAGGTTTTGACCCGTCGGTCCTTATCTGGTAGATTTAATTTTGTCTTCCAGTTAGCGTCATCGGAACCAGGGGTGACGGGAGCATTTGACACTGAACGAGAATTAGCTTCACGTTTTCTATGTAAATTATAAGAAAAATATTAATAATCAATCATTTTTATGACATTATTAATACTTACAGAACTCCATTGTTAGAGTTATTGTTGATCCTTTGGTGGGGTGTTTGTTGTACCACAGTGGCCATGGTTGATATATTGATGTAGTACAGTCGTGTAATGTGTGTATGAGAGAATGAGAAGGTTGAAAAGCAACAATGGATGGCTAAATGAATTAGCCTATAGAGAAGTTAGATCGTATGAATTAGTCGATTGACAATTACAGTTCGAGGCGCCTAAATATTGTCTTGTGGACTGAGGCCAGGACTCGATAGTGAAATAGCGAATGTGTTTAAAGGCAAAATGAGAGAGAAAGAATGGTAGAGAAGAAAGATGAAAGGGCGGAGTAAAACTACTAGCGCCACTTCGTCATCGGCGCGCTGTTTGGGATGGGTAATGTTGACGGTTGACTTTTGTCTCTTTGTCAAATGGTAAACTCAACATTCATGTATCTTGATGTAACAACCATTGATTTAAAATAAATGTTAATTCACTCAGCAGATAATTGGTGCACATCGAGTTCCTTTCAATCGATCTCTTAACCATCGAACTTGACAACAATCTAAAAATACGATACGTTCGAATGAGAACACAAAGAAAATTTTAAATATTTCCATTTATTGTGTTTGATTTTACATTGAAAACATCGAATCAATTCAATCGGTTCGATTTAAGGTGGTAGCAGTTGTCTTGAATCAATTGTCAGCCCTTGAAATGATTCAAAAGGTCAACGAATGAAGTTGTCAATACTTTGTTAATCATTGTGAATTGTAGAAATAGACAAGTTTGAGTTCGATTAGAATGGAAACATTCGCTTAGTTTACTTCATTGCTAATCATAATAATTAAATTGCCAAAGACTGTTAATCAATGATGAAAGATCAACAGTCAATAATCAAGAGGACTGAAAAGGATCAGGAGAATCAGTTGAATCAACACTTGAATCATATGCAAGTTATTTTTTGTTGTTGTTCAGACTGTTTGAGAGAAGAAAACCTTTAAAATTAATACATTCTGTGCAATGAAATAGATTGTAGTGCAATTATTATTGTCCGAAAGAATTTGAAAATTCATTCAAGTCGAGTCGAATGTGAAAAAAAGTCACACACTGTCCAATAGAGGGCATTACAACCGGCAAATGAATTTTTGCCATGCGCACGACATTTTGATCATTTGTCTCTCAAAAGATTTGCTCATCCAACTCACCTCAGCCTCATCATCAATTTACCCCAAAATGAGCGATTCTTCCAGTCTTGATCGTCAAATTGAATCATTAAGACGATGTGAAACAATCAAAGAAAGTGAGGTATGTTATTAAATTTAACATATATTTTTTTATCATTCTTTAATTATTTTTTTTTTCTTTTCCTTCATTGGATCTTTCATTTTCCATAGGTGAAAGCTCTTTGTGCAAAAGCGCGAGAAATAATAGTACAAGAGTCAAATGTCCAAAGGGTTGACTCACCTGTCACCGTATGTGGTGATATCCATGGACAATTTATGATCTGGTCGAACTATTCAGGTTGGTGGTGATGTTCCTGACACTAACTACCTTTTCATGGGAGATTTGTTGATCGAGGGCTTGTACTCGGTGGAAACATTCCTACTTTTATTGGCTCTTAAAGTAAGTATTACTTAATTCTTTTGATCCTTTGATTGGTAAACTAATGATTGGTCGTTTTCTAGGTACGATACCCTGATCGAATCACACTTATAAGAGGTAACCATGAATCCAGGCAAATCACACAGGTAGAATGACAAGCGTCTACTAAGTCAAGCGATCAATTGACCTGATTGTTTCTTTGCCAGGTGTACGGATTTTACGATGAATGTGTCCGCAAATATGGTTCAATTACTGTCTGGCGATATTGTACTGAAATCTTCGGTAAGTACCTACATTTTTAATGTAATCGGTTGTTACATTATATCATTAATCTTTATTTTCTTTTGACAGATTATTTAAGTCTCTCGGCTATCATCGACAATAGAATATTCTGTGTACACGGTGGTCTATCGCCTTCTATTCAGACACTTGATCAGATTCGTGGTGATTGACCGAAAGCAAGAAGTTCCACACGATGGCCCAATGTGTGACTTATTGTGGTCTGACCCGGAAGATACTCAGGGATGGGGCGTGTCACCCCGTGGAGCAGGTTTGTAAACTTTATCTCCATCCATCCATCCTTAGTTGGTGTCATGTTTTGAACTTTGTTTCATTTGATTTTTTTTTATTTTTCTTTCTTTCTCTTCAGGTTATCTCTTTGGTTCAGATGTAGTTGAACAATTTAATCGCACCAACGATATTCAAATAATTTGTCGAGCTCATCAGTTGGTCATGGAAGGCTTCAAATGGCATTTCAATGAGAAAGTTCTTACCGTCTGGTCTGCCCCCAATTATTGTTATCGATGCGGTAATGTAGCCGCAATACTTGAATTAGATGATAATTTGAATAGGGACTTCACAATTTTCGAAGCTGCTCCTAGTGAAACTAGGGGAGTTCCAACAAAAAAAGTTCAACCGGACTATTTTCTTTAGACAATGTATTCAAATTTTTTTCACTTTGACGATTCGCGAACTTGTTGAAGACTTTGCTCTATTTGTTCACCAAATAAAAAGTGTCAGTGACTCTCATCACTACCACCTAAGACCAGATTACATTGAAGTCAAGTAGTAAGTGTGAGCTGGATTACAAGGTTATAAGAAGCTTACATGATATAACAAATGAATGAGAATAGGCAAGTGGTTATCTATTACGTTGAAGAAGTTACGGGAAGAAAAAAACCACCGACGAAATAAAAAAAAAGAAGAAAAACCTTCACACCAAGAAGAAGAGAGGAGGAAAACTAAGTTGCAAAAGAACTTTTCACATCTTTTTCACAAGTCAAGTGGATGCAAATGTTCTCTTTTTTTACACTTGCCTCATTCGCAATGTTCATCCTTTCGTGTCCACCTTCTGTCGCCAAAGTTGGTGGATATAAAGTGCCAAAGTACATTTTGAACGTATTATGCAGGCATCTTAAAAGGCTCCAATTTGGATCTAAGTTCGACTCATGGTTTCATGGATTCCATTGCAAGGAGACAAGTGGGGTAACTTTGAAAAACACTTAGTAGATTTGACTGGATTTGACTAGATACTTCAAACGGTCCGAGCGAATAAACACATCAATCTTCCTTCACATCATCAGCCTTACATCACACTCTCATTTAGTATTGATCTTTGCCATCACATGCAACTCTTTGTCTTTCTTTACTTACTAACTGTCTTCTTCTTCTTCTTTTTTACTTCTTCATCATCATCTTCTTCTTCTTCATTTGTGTGTCTGTGTCTATGTTTCCTCACTTTTTGTAATCTCCATCCTCATCATTACTCTGAATTAGTTTTTTTTTCGTTAGTCTTCACCCCTCATTAATCATTGGCTATAAGTTAATTGACTTTACAACCCTTGAAGCTACACTTCATTATAATATTCGGTCGATTGTGTAAAAGGACTCAAGTGAATAAATGACAAAGTTTTTGATAAGCTTTGTTCTTGGAAAGAATGTTTCATTAAGTTTATTCTGTTAATTTTGTCAAGGTTGCTCGTCACTGTAAGAGATTTTACGGTGAAGAGAAAGGAGAGAAAAGAGAAAAAGAGTGAAACAATGAACAAGTGAACAAGTGGAACAATTTTAAGTTGTAATCAAGTTGTAAGGGTCAAAGAGCGGTAAGACTGATGAGAGAGTTCAAAGAGAAAAATGAGAAGAGAGAAATATTTGAAGAACTCGAGAAGAACTCGAAAAATAAGAGTAAAAGACAAGATGTTTCAAGAAGTCGAGGATGAACTTGGACTTCTTTTTGAAAGTGCCTCAGTTCGACCTCTTCTGTCACTTCATCTGTACGTAAGGTAATTCCAAAGATGTCTTCGTGAAAACGCATGGATTCCAGGATGAAGAGGTTAGAACAAAGTTAGAACAGCAAAGAATCTCATGTGTATAGTGTAGACAAAAGGTGAAAAACAAGACAGGGTAAAAAAAGATAAAGAATAAAAAAGAAAAGAAGACAAGAAAGAAAAAGTCAAGGAAAGTGCGCGAATAAAAGAAGGATGAATGAATGAAAAGAACCAGGGTAAAAAGGATAAAGAAAAGCAAAGGAAAAAAAAAGTACAAGTGAATCTCGAGGGTGGATGGAGAAAAAGAAACATTCATCACTCACCCGCAAGTTGATTAACGCTTGCTCTGATTCTTCGAGTCCATTTTCTTGAAGAAGTAATTTTAGTGTTCTACACACATCTTCTGCCATTGAAACATCACCACATACATAAAAGTGACCTTTTCGTTCAATCAAATGTCATAAACGAGTTTAGAGTTTTGAATGAGAAAATCTTGAACGTAACGCTGTGAAGGAAAAGATGAAAAGAATAAAAAGATGAAAACATATCAGTCATTCATTTAGATCATCTTAATAATAATAGTCATGTCATGTCATGTCATGTGATATGATAACAACAAATCAATATTATTATCATCCATCAGTTGATGAAGATGATTTGTATTATATACTTACTTTTGGTTGACTTGAATGACGTGAATACGCAACAGCAACATGAGTTAGAACACCTTTTTCTTTCATCAATTCAATTTCATCCTTGTACAATTGAACTTGTGGTGTTCGACATCAAAGAATAAACTCATTGGACCAAATTTTTTATTTGAATAAATTGTTTGATTTGCAAATCTTTGAAGCCAAAATGATCGAAATGGTGCAATACCAGTACCAGGACCAACCATTATAATTGGGTACATCATCTTTATCTGGCAATACGAAAATTTGGTGCACTACGAATAAATCCATAAACTATGTGTCCTGTATTTTTAATACCAGTATTATATAGAAATGATGAACATACACATGACGTAATGAACCTGATGATGTTTTAAATGTTACAACTGCTACTGTTAATTCTATTGGTGAATATGATGAATCTATTGATGATGATAATTCAACTGTATTGTTACTATTTGATGATGATAATTTATCAAAAAATGTTAAACCATTGTAATTAGTTGTTGATGATGTTGATGATGTTGTTGAATTTGGTGTGTTGTTATTACAATTAATCATAATACCATTGAATAATGGTGATGATGATATTGAATAATATCGTGGTTGCAATGGTGGCATTTGTGTTAATATAAATTCTGCACTTGGATTTAATGATGGAAACATTTGTAATACATCTAAAAATGATGGTAAATAAAATGTTTTCCAATTTTCATACTTTTTACCATCTGTTGCTAATGATTTAATTTCATCACGTTGTAATTGATCAGATGATGTATCAGCAAGTAATGTTAACATTTGTTGAGTTGGTGGTGACATTATATCAATACAACGTTTTAAATGCTTCACGTAATGATATACATGAAAATTTATCATGTGATATCCAATCTTCTATTTCTTTTAAACCAATTTGACGAATTGTTCTCATTTGTACACAATAATATTGATCAAAATTTAAATATGGTAAACGTTCAATCAATAATTGAATTATTTGTTCATCATTCTCTGGATAAATACCTAAATGATCACCTGGTAAATATGTTATAGAATTATTTGATAATTTTGTATCAATCAAATGTAAATTAACTTTTATTGTTTTACGTGTATCTGCTGAATCATCGTATAATAAATTAATTGAATCAAGTGATAATTTAAATAATTTACGATTTGTACCACCACATATTGATTTATTTATATTATATTTATTTGATGATATACTAACTAAACGTATATCATCTTGTGACCATGTACCACGTTTTAATGATGCTGTTTGTAATACTTCAGATAAATTAACTTCATCACCAAAACAAAATATTTCAACTGCTTCTTGAAATACTTTTTGTGACCATTCGGTAAATGCTTGTTCTTGTCCACATAATTCATCACCTGTAGATAATTTAGATATTCTTTCACCACCAAGATCTGCTAACATGTTATCGATAAAACGACCAAATGCACAAAAATTTGGATATGCTGATGAACCAAGAGCAAATACGGCAAAACGTATATTCGATAATGGTCCTACTTGGGCTACTGAACGTTTAACTGTTGTACTAGAACTTGCTGAATCATTTGAATCTACTGATGAAATTCGAATGTATGACATTGATACGTTTCTGTGGGAAAAAAAAAGAATAATTATTTACATTTTTTGTTGTTGTTATTTGTTTTTTTTTGCTTGTTGAATAATTTAACTTACTTTATACTTTCGATGTCAGGTGTTGTGTCACCTGTAACTTTAATTGCTTGAAGTTGTCGTGCAAATGTTCGCGCGTTCTCAGGTGGATCACCATTTCCAAAAGTACTTGTTACGATGAGTAACAATGCTTCATGCTCTAAATTGAATGTGTCATATGCATCCATGCAAACCACCTGTCAGAATATTGATTTAGTTAATATATTAAGATATATAAAGATTGTAAAATTTCTTTCTTTCTTTTGTTGTTGTTTCACTTGCTTTAACCGTAAATTTGACCAACTAATTTAATCTAACAAATTTATGTCAACAATAAAGACAAACTAATGAGAAAATGTGTGTTCTGTCACTAGGTATTTTGTGTTATCTGTTTGTTCTTTGTTCTTGTTCTTTGTTGTTGTTCTTTGTTGTTGTGGTCAAGTTGATGACACAATAGAACAAATTAACTGTGACAACCAGTTAAACAATTGAAATAATGATACAAATAGAATAATATATTAGATACTTACAGTGACATTAAATGCATGTGAAAATATATGACCTAAACGACGTGCTAATTGTTCTGATTTACCAGTTTCTGTTGCGTATAATATTGTTGCTTTAATTCGTTTAGATAATGCTTTACCAAATAAATTTGATGTAAATTTAACTGCTTTAGCTATTTCTTTGAAACGTATCTTACGTCCAACTGGTATATCTTCATTACCAGGTAAATTTTTCCATACGTGTGTTCTTAATGGTGATTCTTGATATTCGTAACTTGGCTTTAATTCATAATTTAACATCTCTTGATGATATACTGGTGTTAAACTTGCTGACATTGGTGGTACAATCCATACCCAGTCTTATTATTATTATTATAATAATAATAATCAACAATAACATGTAAAAGAAAAAATGTTGAACAATTGTTAACAACTCGAAAAAAAAGATGACAAGTTTGATGATGACGAGTTAATTAAGATATGTCAAAGATAAGAAGATGTATGAAATATGAATAAAAAGTTACTGACAAATATTAAATAACTTTGTCAGTAGACAAGTTAATTCATTAACAGGAAGGAAAAAAGAAAAGTAAGAACAAGAACGGAAACAAGAAGAAGAGAAGTGGACAACTGATGAAGTTGTACACACTTGGTGAATGATGATGAGGATTGATGATGATTAAGGATTACTTTTTGAAGAGATAAAAGAATAAAGGAAAGGAAAAGAAGGATAGATTTGTTGATAAATCAACTTACCAGCTGGACATCCACCTCTCAATCGTTGTTCATTTTCAAGATGTGTCATAAATGATTCAGCAGCTGTATGATGGTCAACAATAGTTACACCAGCTTTTTGAAAACTATCAAGTACTGATACTGTAACTTCAGCTAATGCTATATCTTTCCATAATGTTGTATTAGAACGAGTATCCAAGGACATTTTAGATGCTATAAGAGGAAGCTTGTTGTACCTATGTACATCACATAGGTCACGACATGCGATTTCGGTCACCATGTACCATCCGGAAAATGGCGCAGCAGGGAATTCAATTCCACCGAGATCTAACATCATACCTGAAACAGCGGGTACAGCATACCACTCCAATTCCATTTCCTGCCACCAATCAAATCTGAAGTGGTATAAAAGTGTTACTACAAATACAACGGAAGTTCACACCATTGGACAAGATACCTTCTTGCCCCCTCCAAATATATTATCATCATTGTCATACTCGAATGTATACTAGAACTACTAGTAGAACTGCTAGAACTACTAGAACTACTAGTCAAGTAATAGTAAAATAAGAGCAAGATGAAATATAACTGGGTAAAGTGAACTTTTACTTACTTTGGATGGGTCAGTTTAACCCGAAGAATTAATTCAGGTGGTATTATGAATAACTGTGGATCACATCCATTGGCCGACAATACCAGGGGCAACACTTCCCATGGTCCAATGCCCCCCTCTGGCTTCCATCCGAGTTTTTGGCACAACTATTCGTGAAATAACATACAACATATAGTTATACATATATACATATGGACATACATATAGACAATTCAACAAACATATCAATATCATTTGATTAAACTACTCCTGTTGTTGACAAGTCGCTTAACACTCAGTCAAGATATTCAAGATATTCAATACTACTTCACTACTTTACTACTTCACTGGTCATCCTTTCTAAGTTTGTTTTGCCTTTTTTTTCTATTTATTTGTCGTTGTTTTTGTTCTTCTTGTTCTTCTTGTGCATCGCTTGAACTAACCTGAGTAAGTTCCACGTTTGCTGGATCACCTATTATTTTACCCGAGTTATCTGGATCAACGAATCCTGCGTATGATATCAACTGCGAATTCCATATCCGAAAATCATTACTTCCATCTCCTCTTCTTTGTGGAAATATCGTTATTGCTGACCTGTAGTTTTAGTATGTAACAAATGTATACATTAGTTAACATATGGATAAAGAACATTATTTATCTACAACAAGTTTAATTCATATACACACTTGTAAACTCATGTCTTTGGTCAATTTGAATGAATCATTTCTTACCTTAAGTTGCCTTTGTTAGTAGCATACTTTAAATGGTTACAGATGGCTTCGAACATTTCACGTGCCGATGTAACAAATCGAAAGTCAAATACCTGACAAAGATGAAAAATGTTACATTTATGTATATGTTCATATGTATGTACTGATAGGGTTACAAGTTTGTACAACTTTATTCCCTGATAGTAACATGGTTAAATCCAGGAAAACGGAAAAAGATGTCTGTTGAAAAAAGTTTGTCTCTTTTCTTTTCTTTTTTTTTATTCTTTTTCTCCCTTGAACCATCATAAATCGAAGAAATATGTCTCAGACAAGTTGTTAAGGTAACTTTTGATGTCTCAGAATAAGTTCTAACCTGTAGTTTGGACCATTGGATACGTCCAATACACCTGGAGGCATTTCGCCATGCAAGTTTAGCTCCAAAGATTAGCTCTGTTTCCTTCAATTCGTAAGATCCGGTTGAAAGAATTTCATTTAGAACTTCCTTCCAACGAAGTTCATGAGTTTGACTGTTGAGTCGTTTGATTGAAGAATAGTATTGATCCAGGAAATGTTGGGCAGCATTGACCAAGTCTTCTAGTGAACGTGGTGAACGTGATGTCTGATGCTTCCAGTTCATCAATGAACCTGAACAATGTTTATCCGTACAACCAATTGTCTGAAGAAGAGAAAAGAGGAAACAAGAGTAAAAGAGAAAAATACCAGATACCACCAGTATGTTGGTCACAATATGTTAATGTTAGTAACTTTACTTTGCACAAAGTTTGATATTAATGCTACTGCAGGCAAATGGTTGATGTTGTGGGTAACTCGGTCACGTTTAGTATTTACTCTCTTATGAATGAACACAAGTATGTCTGGTTTGTCTGTAAGTAAGTGTATTTGTGAAAGTTTGTCTCTCACTCTCTCTCTTTATGTATGTGGAGTGTGTGGATGTGTGATTGCAAGTGTCCTCATCTCGAGTGTATTTATATTTATGCGTATGCAACAATAATCACACGTTCAGTAGGACAAATAAGTTTCTTCTTACCTGAAGGGATGACTGATGTAGTGTATCTGCACCTTGATGTCCACTTAGAACATTTCGAAGCTTTACTGGTCGACGATTTCGTTCACCCGGTGTCCTTGGTGAAACACTGGATCTACAGAGATTACCGGAGACAAAAAAAAGAAAGAATGAATGAATGAAAGAAAGTAAAAGAAGTGAATTGAATGATACATTAATATATCACTCGGTAAATTACTTCATGTGCCAATGAGTCAAATGATGAGAAGTTATTCTTTCCACCAATACAATCATGAGCATCACGTGACACACACAAAAAAAAGAGTATTACATGGAATCAAGTTGTAATAAGGAGATTTTGGATGAAATAAACCAACTCAACTGTCTGTCTGACTGAATGATTTACCACCAATTGAGATACGATTTGTAAGTAACAAGTCATACTACGTGTTCTAACATTGTATGTACTGTGTGTGATGTGTACTAATAGGTATATATACGTAAGTATAAATGAAATAATCGAAGACAATTTGAAAGACAAAAAGAATATGACAATCGAGTTAAACTGATGATATAATTTACTTTAATAGAAAATATTGTACTGTATGTTATGACCTTCATTTAAATTGTATTGTTCGTGTTGAATGAAATTCTATTCTTTTTTTTTCTTCTTCTTTTTCATCAATCTTTTTGTTCAATTTGCTCATTGATGTTCTCCTGTTAACTTGTTGTAAACTCCTACTTGTACTTCTGCTTTTTTAACTGTTGAGTGAATTTTTAAAAAAGATTACAACAAGAGTGAAAATCATTTCATAAATTTTGATTTAATTCACCATAACAATGGACCTTAGAACTTTTTTCTTCTTCCTTCCTTCTTGATGGACACAAGAATGTCCCTGACGAATGTCAACTGCAATTCGATTTACTCATGTGATAATAAGAACCTTTAACAGAACATACATGATGAAGGGAGAAAATTTTGTTCTTTCTTTCTATTCCTTACTTACTCACTTTACTTACTTACTTTCACTGGGTGTTCTGAGATTTTTTCTTCCCTTTTTCTCTCTGTATTCTGTATTCTGTTCTATTATATTCTGTTCTATTCTTTGCAGCGCTTTTACTCTTCCCTTTTACTCATGTAAGTGGCAGTCTTTGCTTTCTTTGATTTTTTTTCTTTCTTTCTTTCTTTCTTTCTCACTTTCTCTCCATCACCTGTGTCAATTGGACTGTTGGACTGGTTAGAGTTGAGTTAACTACTGGCATTAAGTGTCCAGTTCTTTTTATGACCCATTACTTTGGCCCACTAGTGAACTTTTGCCGTTTGACACTACTTTAGTAGCAATCATCACTCACAGTAACCATGATAATTGGTAAAATGACCTTTAGGTCATCCAAATAACTCGTGACAATAATAACAACAATATGAAACAAGGACAAAAGAATAAGAATGAAAGGAGAGAGAAAAAAAAAGAAAAGAATCACATATCAACAAGCAACAAACAACAAACAAATAAGTTATAAATGATCAATCAGATAATCATTGAAGTAAATAAAGAAAAATATATTAATTATTACAATGTTATTACCTTCGAGTACAATTGGATGATGATGTATCAACTGGACATCCAGTGTCAAGTGTTAGATGAATTGGTACAACAGAACTTTTATTAGTACTTTCTGTTGATACTGTGTACTTTTTTTGGGTTATTCGATATGTTCGAGCATTTCCATCTGAATCAAATGCTGTTTCCAAATGTGTTGTATAACCAAATGCACATCGAATAATTAAACGCACATTATTTTGCTTTTCTGCATTTTGCCATATTGATAATGATTCATCATATAACATATTAGATACATCGGTATCATTTATACGTAATATAATGTCACCTGGACGAATTAATCCAGATAATTCTGCTTGACCATTTTTTATTACTGATGAAATATAAAGTGTTGGTGGTTGATCATTTCGACGTGAAACTATTAAACCAAAGGATGAATTTTCATCATCTTTTTGTAATTTCACACAAATTTTACAACATGATTCGCTCATGACATCAAGTCAATTGGTAAGAACAAAAGTTCTTATTCTTCGTCAAAGTCTTGTGTCTTTTCTTTTTTTCTCTTCAAATATACAATACAATGGCAAAGATAAAAGTAAGATAATGATAGAAGAGAGAATAAGATAGAATAAACTTATACTTGCTGCTGTTGGTGTTTGCTTTTGCCGTTCTGTGGTTTCACTAACAAGTTGGCAAAACTTAACCACCTAAGGAAAGAAATGTTATAGGCAGAGACGGGCAAACTCACTCGGTGGTCGTAATACTATTTTATCCTTCTTTCTCTTTTCAAACTGACGCATGGTCTGAATGTCTAGTTTCATTTGCACAAATTGACAGACCACCAGACATTGACAAAAACATAGTTGTCAACTGTGTGTTTGAGTGTGTGTGTGTGTGGCACACGAATACTTAGTTATCAGTGAATGTTTGTGTATGTGTCTGTATCTTTGTGTATGTGTATGTTGAGATCTTTGGTACCTTAATGAATGGTATACAGATGAAAGGAAGAAAGAAAAAAATTATCATGTTACTAGTGTCAGTAAAGTCACCACGGTAAATCTTGAGGAAAGTCGACTGATGGTTTAGCCTTCTTCTTTTTCAATCCATTGTTACAATGATCAGTCGATGATTCGCCATCAATAACTCTCTTAGTGCAAGTAATACTTGTTTCGCCACTTGCTGTTCCTGTTAACAATGTGATTTCTGAGTCATTTTGGCCAGTAGATGTTGTATTTGGTGTTGTTGTTGTTGTTGTTGTTGTTGTTGATGGTACTGTTGTTGCTGTTGTTGTCTTTGCGTCAGTAGTTGCATTTTGGTGACACTGAGGTAGAGACTCTTGAGATGTTCTTTCTTTACTGCCAATGGTACTTAACGAATGGTACTCTTGGTAGGTGAGTACTTTCACTCCGTCTTTTTGGAGACTTTGTAAGTGAACTGTTTTTCCCGTAGTCAATTCATTCAATGCAACAAAAGCACTCGTTTCACTGTACCATTCAATACGTACTTTACTACCAATAGGAGCAAATAATTCAACCAAGTCTTTTGTCTTCCATGAACTAGGAAATGTAACGAAGAAAACATCTTTTCTACTTGTGTGAACATCATCACCAGCCAAGTTGAAGTGGCTATAATCGTAAGAGTAAGACATAGACACCAAATTGCTTAAACGTACAACCTCAGGACCAATGAAATATGAATTCTTGTTTGATGCTTCACTGACTGTCAATCTTATTTTTTCTTTGATGTAATTGTTGAGTACTATGAAAGAATGTCCAGTGATATAAGAATCATAGCCAGCTTGGTGTATATGTCCAATTATTTTCTTCTTATTTTCTCCTTCAACTGACCCACCTTGACACCATGTTGAATCAATGTACTCCATGTCCACATCAATAGTAGTAAATGGATCTTCATTCAAGCGAGAGTATAACTTTGACAATGTTGTGTCATTTATAATACCAGTCAAACCTAAATGGGATGCTGTTGCAATGTACTTGGTGTCATAAATTATTGGAAATAAATGATGAATGGCTTCTTTAAAATCATCATATGACTTTGGTAGTGGACATATAAAGCTATTCATAATGTATATAAGATCCAAAAACATGTTATGTCCAACTAAAGGTTTTTTTAGCTTACAAATTAACTGAATAACTTTAGAAATTCCAAAAGCTTGTAGAATCAGTTCATCACGCTTGGATGACTTTTCAACGTCATCTGTCTTGCTAACAATGAGTGATCGAAGTCGATCTGATGACTTTTTTAACTCCATTGAAATTTTACCCTTGAATTTTTCACCATCCATGGCTGAGTAGATCAATTTACGTTGAAATGCATTACATGGTTCTAACTCAAGAGTTTTATCTTTATTATCTTCATGTAAAAAAGAATCGACTTGATTAACTATTCTGTTGATCAATTCTTCCTCTTCTGGTGGTATATCTAATACATCTTGAACTCTATTAGATTGATTTTGTAACAATTTAGTTATTTCTTCTTCTTCATCTAATCTTATGTATGATAATCCTTGTGAAAATAATAGATTAAAATCAAATCCATTATCAATTAAAAATGTTATCGCTGAATTTTGAAGGACAATATCTCGATCAAAATCACGAGGTATACCATTTATTTTATGAGGAAACAGATGAAAGTTAAATGTTGAACATTTGTATGATTCTTTAACGCTATCGACATTGAGCGCTTTACGAAAACAGGATAAACCAAGTTGTAAAACTGAATATCGATCACATTGACAAGATTTAGCATATCTTTCAGATGGTAGGTCAAAAAATCTAGATTTAATGAAACCTAAACCTGAGAATTCTAAGTCAATAGCAATGAAATCACTTTGAGTAATTGATTTTTCAATAAAAGGCCATGAAGAAACGAAATTCAAACGAGTGATTTCCATCATGAACATGTGATGATGACAAGTCCTGCCCTCTGTTTTGATGATTTTTCAAATGTCTTCTGTGCAGACGATAACTCAAAATTGAATTTAAAAGATTGAGTTTTTCACCCATGAGTAATCAACCGAATGGACTAGACTTAATCAGAGATGTCAAATAGTTTAGGTACTACATCTACTGTTATCTATTTGTTCAAAACAAATGTTTAACTTAGATCATATATAGCTGTCGATTTTTATGAACATCCGATCATCTCACCATCAAATCCTATGAGGAAAAGTTGAGTATTTACTTTAAACTTTCTATTAAAGTTTAAAATTTTTTTTTGTTAAAAAATTGAACAACTCGACAATCATCATGATGAATGATCATATGGTAGTATATTTGTCTTAATACACTTGAATGATGGTCGTTAGTCAAGTTGTTGAGCTAAAGGCTATGATATGGCTTTTTTTTGAAGTTTTTCTCCATGTTTATCATCGTTGGGTAATCAAGGTTTCACTTTTAATTTTGGTAAGTCATTTATCCTAATGTCAAATTAATCGTCTACTAATCAAATAATCTGTGAAAAAGGTAAGTAAAAGAATGTCTCATCGTCAGTTGAATTGGTAAGTAAATTACTGTATAGTTTTTATCCTTATGCAAAATCACTCTGTAATCACAAGTGACTGCCTATTGGGTATATATTACAGCATATTTATTGTCCTTTCATGGTCAAGTTTGAAAATCCTTGGAAGCAGAAGGAAACCAAGTGACGAAATTGTCAAACCAGTGCCGATTCAGGTCACGATGTTTGTGCAGACGGCGCTGAGTCAAGTCCATCAATCCGGCCTCTGTATCGTCATTTCTTCTCACATATTCACCAGCATATTCTCAAGGCTACACTGTTGACGTTAACTGTGAGTTTGTGAGTGTGTTTGTGCTTTGCTACCACTTGTGTGCTTATTGTTGATTATACCATAAATAAAGGTTGTTTTATTCAATCAAGAAACCAATGCGGACACCAATTTTACTTGCATTCCTTGCCATTTCGTGGATCATATCTGGTCTTATACTCAACCTAATACAATTGGTTCTTTTTTTGACCCTTCGACGATTTAATCGACATCTATTCCGTCGTATAAATTATTATCTTACATACTCATCATGGAGCCAACAGGTTGCATTAGCTGAATATTGGGGTGGTTTTCGTGTTAGACTTTTCTTTAAAGATGAACAATCACGCGATTTTATGGCTAAACAACATTCACTTGCACTTGGTAATCATACTTATGAACTTGATTGGATATTTTTATGGATGACTATGGATAAATATAAATTTTTATCAAATGGTAAAGCATTTGTTAAAGACTCTATCAAATACTTACCTGTCATGGGTTGGTCATGGTTTTTCAATGAATTTGTCTTTCTTAAACGTAATGCAGTTAAAGATTTAGCTGTTATGGGTGATTGTTTAAATAGATTTGGTGAACATGTTAATCCTACAATGATGGTTCTTTTTGCTGAAGGTACACGATTCACACCAACTAAACATGAAGCTGCTATCAAGTATTCTAAAGAACATTCACTTGAACCATTTAAATATCATTTGAATCCACGACCTAAAGGATTTACATTTTGTCTTAAACATATAAAAAATACAATTAATAGTAATAGTAATAATAATAATAATGACCAAAAAATCACTGACAATACTATGAAAGAAGAAGAAAAAAATGTCAACACTTCAAGTGCCATTAAATCTATTTATAATGTTCAAATTGCCTTCAATGAAAAAATATATTCACGATCTCAATTGAATTTTTATTCATTGATTAATCAAATACCAATTGCTGGTGATGTTTACTTAGAACGAATTCCTATTGAATCAATTGATGCTTCATCAGATGATAAATTGGTTAAATTTTTAAATGATTTATATCGAAGTAAAGATAATCTTATGGATTATCATAAAGAAAATGATAAATTTCCTGGTATTGATATGGGTCAAATGAAACCACGAATTGCTCCAATTGTTAATTTACTTTCATGGGCTATCTTAATACATTCAACAATACTTTGGACACTAATCAAATCAATTATTCTTGGTAAAACAATTGTTGCTACTGGTATAATTGGAACACTTGTTATATTATGTATTTGTTTGTTCTTTTTACTTCGAAGCACACGTTCTAAACATGGTTCTAATTATGGTGTTACTTCAGGGGTAAAGAAAATACATGAAAAATCTAATTAAGATATTATATATATATTTTATTTTAGTTCTTTTCAAAGATATTCCACTTATTAAATATTTTCAATATATTTTCAATTGTCTCTTTTATTAATTACAAGTGTGTTAAATAGATGAACTTTGATTCATTTATAAACTTTGTACATCAGCATACAATAAGACATGTTAAAAATAATGTCAGTTGTCATTGATGATAAATTTATTTTCTTACGATTTTCTCACTGGTTTGCACTAAACATCTGACTGATTGAATAATTGACTGTTATTAGTTGAATTGATCATACTTACACAGTTTATATTGATACGTCATTAGATATATCATTTACATTGACATGAGAGAAAGATGAAGAAAATTATTATTTATGACGTATTCTTCTAATCAAATTGATCACGTCTGAAAGCACCTGATGCATTTTTATTTGCATCCTTGTTTGTCAATTGTTCACTACAAGGTTGAAGACCATTGTCTTTCTCAACTACACGAGTGCTATATGATGATGATGATGTTGATGATGAGGATGAACACAGGGACAAAGTCACTTTCACTGTCATCATTTGTCATCCGTTTGATGGAAAATTAACTTCCATCACATTGATTGAAGTTTCTGTTTGTTTGTTTGTTTGTTTGTTTGTTTGATTTTACAAAATCAAGGAGACAAAATTAAATCTTATTATCATTGTAAGATTAATTAGTATTAATAATTGAGTGTGTTTCAGAATAATCGAGAGCAGCTTTTTTAGCAGCTTCTCTTAATTGACTTTCATGTTGACTACCAGTTTGTTTAACCATGGATGAAAAATATCCATCTGGATTGTTAGTTAGTAAATCATGTGGATTACCAAATTCAACTACTTTACCTGCTTCTAAAACTAAAACTCTTTGCATATCAATTATTGTATCAAGTCTATGTGCAATTGTCATCATTGTGTATTGTTTAAATTCTTTCTTAATTGTTTGTTGAATTATTTGATCGGTAACTTTATCAACATTTGCTGTTGCTTCATCGAGTACAAGAATTTTGTTCTTTTTAAGAAGTGCACGAGCTAAACATAATAATTGTCTTTGACCAAGTGACAAGTTTGATCCTCCATCTGTAATTACAGCATTCAATCCTCCATCCATTAGTAAAACTGTTGATTTAAGATTACTTAAATCAAGAACTTTCCAAATTTCTTCATCAGAATATACTTCGAATGGATCTAAGTTACTTCGAATTGTTCCAGAAAATAATATTGGATCTTGTGGTATAATTGATACTCTTGATCGCAGATGATTTAATCCTAATGTAGATATATCTACTCCATCAATGATAATTTTGTTATTACAATTTGGTTCATCATATAATTCAGATAATCTAAATAGAGATACAATTAAGGATGATTTACCAGCTCCAGTTCTACCAACGATACCAATTTTTTCTTTACTATTGATGATAAATGATAAATCCTTCAATACTAATGGCGAATCTTTAGAATATCTCAAGTTAACTGAATCAAATTCAATTTGACCTTGATTTGGCCAATTTTCATGTTGAACATCAACATCTGGATTGTGTAATTGAGCTTCAGATGGTAAATTAGTATATTCAATAACTCGTTCAGTTGATATCATTTGTGTTTCAAAATCAGTTGAACAACGCATTGCATATTGAAAAAATGAAATTAATTGTAAAGATGATGATAAGAGCAAACCTGCATCTGCTGGTGAAATATCACCATTAGAACCCATTATAACAACAGCTAATGTAACGACAGTGATGTAGATAACTGCAATCATATCTAAGAAAAAACCAAGAGCAGTTTGAACAGCCATAACGTAAAAACGACAGGTAACTGAATCAAGTAACATTTGATTAAATGTTGATTCAAATGATTTTTGTAAATAAAATGATCGAACTTGTACCAAGTGGAAAATTGCTTGTGATAGAACAGAAATAAGGACACAGGTTATAAGAAGAAATATATTTCCACCAGCTGCAAAATATTTTTTATATATTTCACCAGATACATCAGATCCTTTTTTTTCTTCGTGTTGGTTCTGTGGACTGTGAGGAGCTGGTTCTTCGTCCATTTCAATATCTGGATCGTCCAATGCAACATCTGCCCAAACAGTTTCATCTGTACTTGTTGTCAATGTTGTTGTTGTTGTTGTTGTTGTTGTTGATATCTTTGTTCCACCGTTCGTCGAATCATCTGCTAAGGACTTGGTTCTATGAACAGAGTTTTTTCTATCACCGATTACTAATGAATCAATTTTTATACCCTTTTCTCTCATTTGTGTATGAGACATGAACGATTTGATCTTACCATCATCTAGTAGCATTATACGATCAGCTAAAGGTAAAAATTGTAGTTGATGAGTCACTAAGATGACAGTTTTGTTCTTAAGGTAACTTTTTATAGCTCTTTGAACAATGTGGTTAGCTACTCGAGGATCTACTGCAGACAATGGATCATCCAGTAGGTAAATGTCTGCATCTCGATATAAACATCTTGCCAGTGAAACTCGAGCTTTTTGTCCTCCAGATAAAGAAAATCCTTTTTCACCGACAAATGTTTCATCACCGTATGGTAAAAGTTTCAAGTCTCTCTTGAGACAAGCAGCATCGATCACTCGATTGTACTTTTCTTGATCAAATGGCGAATCAAGAAGTATGTTCTGTTTGACTGTTGCACCAAATAACCAGTGTTCTTGAGAAGCGTATGAAATATCACCCATCACATTGATATTACCTTGTGTCACTTCAATTTCGTCCAACAGAAGGTGTAACAAGCATGTTTTTCCACTTCCAACTGATCCAATGACCATGATGAACTCACCAGATTCAATTGTCAAGGACAAGTTGACCAAATTGTCATGTGTCATATTGCTTGTCCATCTGGCAGAGAGTGCTTTACTTTCTATGCTTCCTTTAGTGTGATGTTGACTTTGTTGAGTTGTTTTTCTGTTCTTTCGATCTGGTAGTGAGAAAATATTTCTTATTCGAATACAACCAGTGTACGCTTCAGCTCCTGATCCCATGGCCAATGGAATAAAACCGGTGACAGTCAATCGAATTCCTTCGAACAATGACATGGTAACCAATGCTGTATAAGGATCTAGAACATTTCCTGTTAACACATAAATAATATATGATGTAAATAACATTATACGTGTAGCTATAAACTTTAAAGAATTATTTATCCCTCTCAAGACATAAGTATGTGTTAAATGATGAATTTCTTTCTTTCGAATATCATTGACTCTCGATGAAAATGGTTTTTCCCAACAGTAAACTTTGATTATCTTCATCGCTGATATCAATTCTGACATTAACTTTACACGTTGATCTGTTACCATGGCAGTTTTTGAACGAAATTGTGCTGACCATTTACCCATGTTTACTTGATAGATGAAAAATATTGTAAAGATAATAAATCCACCAAGACATGCATAACCAAGGTAAATTGCAGTGAATATAATTACAAATATAGTCATGACAATACCAATTGGAACAAAAGCAAAGAAAAATGATGATTCTTCAAATTTGTTCAAATCATTGGTTAGAACATTCATGATGTAACCAACATCCATGTGGTTGAGAGATGATAATGAAACTGTTAGAACTTTCTTAAAAATCATAAATGTCAAAGCTGTTCTAATGTTGTTACCGATACGAATGGACAGAATGTTACCTTGATGTCTGGACATGGCACTGAATAAACTGAAAATAACAAATACAATGGCGATCCAAATGATATCGTTGATCATGTATCCGATTTCTCCGGTTAATGAAGCACTTTGTAAATTACTGATGACCATTCCAATTAAAAAAGGTTGAGCTAATTCGGTTATCCTACCAGCTGAGATGATGAGTGTAGGTATCATGTATTCTTTACCATAAGCACGAAATATAGCTTTGACCAATGATGGTTTGTAATCTTTACTTTGTCGAGTCATTTCGATTGCCCACTCACGTTCTAATGCTGAAGTGACCACAAGAGGCTCATCATTGGTAGAACATCGAGTTAAATCTGACAATTCTACCTCGTTCTTTGTTCCATATCGAAATAAACGAATTATCCATATGAAGAACCATCTGGATAGGATGTTTGACTTTTGAAATTCAGATTCACCTTTCACTTGAGCTTGATGATCCATTGAATGATGATCGATTTAACCAAACAGACCAAGGCGAGAAAAGTCACAAGCTAAATACAGTTCCAGGAAAAAAAAAACGATTCGCCCTGCCTTATTGTTAAATGCTGCTGGAGTTGTTGCAAATTCATCATGTGAATACACTGCAAACCTCATAAAAATAGACAAGTGTAACAGATAAACAATAAGTGAATTACTTGAGTGCTTATTGTAAACTCACTACTCATATTAGTATACACAGTCTGCTGAGGACCAGACGGACTTCGCTCCACATACACACAGACAAGATTGTCTTGGATGCAAATAAAAATTCAATGAGACAAATGTCGATTCCATGCTTCATTGTAAGTAAAAGATTGACACTGTGAATAACAATAGTAATGTTTACAATGCAACCGGCGAATGTCATTTAAGTAGAACTTTGACCGCCAACAGACAATTCGAGGCATTTTAGACAAAACTTACATCGAAAAATCTACATCACTTGCCATCATGATAATCATTGCCACTTGAAATTGATAGTTATTCAAGTTTGTTGTGTGTGATTTTTTGGTAATGAAATATTCATTTCTCCCACTCAGTGCAAACGATAAGCATGAACCCGAGAAACAGCTGAAGTTGTCAAGACTCGTGGTACCATCTATTTGTTCGAATCAGCTGATCAACCCGTGTATCGATTGGAATTGTTTTTGAAGTTAGAGACGCGAAGAAAATAGTTTTTATATTTTTTTGGACTCTTTTTTCCTGACACTTTTGGACTGACTAATGTATGAATGTAAAAAAGCAAATACACAAGACGAATGTTTAAGATGAATGGCTAAAATTAATGGTCAACTCGAAGGACTTAGTACTAATGCGATTTCTTCGTGAATTGATGACAATGATTGTATCAGCAGGTGATCATCTCAAGTATGTGACACATCTATGCTTTTTCTTGTACATCGACAAAAAACCAGACGGACTTCGCTCCACATACACACAGACAAGATTGTCTTGGATGCAAATAAAAATTCAATGAGACAAATGTCGATTCCATGCTCCATTGTAAGTAAAAGATTGACACTGTGAATAACAATAGTAATGTTTACAATGCAACCGGCGAATGTCATTTAAGTAGAACTTTGACCACCAACAGACAATTCGAGGCATTTTAGACAAAACTTACATCGAAAAATCTACATCAGTTGCCATCATGATAATCATCGGCACCTCAAATTGGTACATCAAGTGACTTTGTTGAGATTCTTCATGAAAAATTCATTTCTCCCCCTCAGGACGCAGTTTAAGCGGGTCTTTTTTGACATTTAAATGATTTTTTAAAAGGCTCTAAATAAAAATCAAGAAGTTACAAGGAATTGGTTTTTATGTCGACGCTCCGTCTATTTTATTCAATTGTTATTTAGTGTTTCAGGACAATGGCAGTTGTAGACATAATTATCGGGCACATTTGAGGCAAAAAACATATTGAACCACTTTAATCGTCAAAAGCCACTGATTCCACTGTCAACTGATCTTTGCGCGTTGTGGGTCCTTGGATTCGCTTACGAATTATCCTTCCATCAGCCTTTCGACAACATGAAGAACGGGCAGAGCCATAACTGATTCCTAAGATAAGTACGAAGAGAAATGAAAGCATAAATAACTTCATATTTCGATGATGGTGAAATTCGAAAGGCAATCGATGTCAACACAATATATTGTCGTCACTAACTGATGATGGTCAACGTTTTGGCCTTGCTATTTATACAAAAACGAATTATACGCCGCGGGTAAAACTACATAGGATTTCAAATCCGTTTTACACAGAAAATCCGCCTGAGCATGTCTAATTTTGAACCACAAATAGTTTAAGGTTTATTTGTTGAACGACTAGTTCGACCGAAAAGAGGACAGGTGTTCTCATCCTTTTCCAGGAAATTTTTAGAGATAATCTATCGTCAGGGTGTATTGAACATCCTTGGTTCATCCTACATCCTCTTATGATTGAAGGTCGTTTCCCGGTTTTTTGTGCTTAGTCCTTCTGGGCCGCAAGCGTTTCCCGTTACCATATTGAGATGAGTAACAGAAATTCGGTCTTAGGGGGCAGGCCGAATTTGAAGTGGAAGGCAAGGTGGATAGCAGGGCGCCTGAAGAAGGTGATATGCAATGCATGGGACCTCAGTTCTTCTTGAGACAATTTAGGTGCATTTGATGATATTGCAATGAAAGAAAAGATTCGAGTTATAGCGGAAATAATTAATCAGATTAGAGCTAGTATTAACAGGATGAGGCAATTACAGCTACAAATTGACGATTAATATCATTCAGTTTGTTGGGATGTATTGAACATCTATGGCTCATCCTTCATCCTTTTCAAATGCAAGGTCGTTTCCTGTAATCATATGGAAATAATTTCCAGAGTTCTTTTACCACATTCCAGAGTCTTCCAATAAATTTATCAACATCGCCAATTTTTCACATCTTGATACACACAGACAAGATTGTCTTTCACGCAAATAAAAATTCAATATGACAAATGTTAATTCCATGCTTCATTGTAAGTAAAAGATTGACACTATGAGTAACAAAAGTAATGTTTACAATGCAACCGGCGAATGTCATAGAACTTTGACCACCAACAGACAATTCGAGGCATTTTAGACAAAACTTTCATCGAAAAATCTACATCAGTTGCCATCATGATAGTCATTGGTACCTTTAATTGGTGAATCAAGTTACTTTAGTGTGATTTTTAATCAAATTTTTATCTCAATCTCACAAGGTTCAAGTGAGCAGTGGCAATCGTCCAAGACTCGTGGTACCACTGTTGACGTTAACTGTGAGTCTGTGAGTGTGTTTGTGCTTTGCTACCACTTGTGTGCTTATTGTTGATTATACCATAAATAAAGGTTGTTTTATTCAATCAAGAAACCAATGCGGACACCAATTTTACTTGCATTCCTTGCCATTTCGTGGATCATATCTGGTCTTATACTCAACCTAATACAATTGGTTCTTTTTTTGACCCTTCGACGATTTAATCGACATCTATTCCGTCGTATAAATTATTATCTTACATACTCATCATGGAGCCAACAGGTTGCATTAGCTGAATATTGGGGTGGTTTTCGTGTTAGACTTTTCTTTAAAGATGAACAATCACGCGATTTTATGGCTAAACAACATTCACTTGCACTTGGTAATCATACTTATGAACTTGATTGGATATTTTTATGGATGACTATGGATAAATATAAATTTTTATCAAATGGTAAAGCATTTGTTAAAGACTCTATCAAATACTTACCTGTCATGGGTTGGTCATGGTTTTTCAATGAATTTGTCTTTCTTAAACGTAATGCAGTTAAAGATTTAGCTGTTATGGGTGATTGTTTAAATAGATTTGGTGAACATGTTAATCCTACAATGATGGTTCTTTTTGCTGAAGGTACACGATTCACACCAACTAAACATGAAGCTGCTATCAAGTATTCTAAAGAACATTCACTTGAACCATTTAAATATCATTTGAATCCACGACCTAAAGGATTTACATTTTGTCTTAAACATATAAAAAATACAATTAATAGTAATAGTAATAATAATAATAATGACCAAAAAATCACTGACAATACTATGAAAGAAGAAGAAAAAAATGTCAACACTTCAAGTGCCATTAAATCTATTTATAATGTTCAAATTGCCTTCAATGAAAAAATATATTCACGATCTCAATTGAATTTTTATTCATTGATTAATCAAATACCAATTGCTGGTGATGTTTACTTAGAACGAATTCCTATTGAATCAATTGATGCTTCATCAGATGATAAATTGGTTAAATTTTTAAATGATTTATATCGAAGTAAAGATAATCTTATGGATTATCATAAAGAAAATGATAAATTTCCTGGTATTGATATGGGTCAAATGAAACCACGAATTGCTCCAATTGTTAATTTACTTTCATGGGCTATCTTAATACATTCAACAATACTTTGGACACTAATCAAATCAATTATTCTTGGTAAAACAATTGTTGCTACTGGTATAATTGGAACACTTGTTATATTATGTATTTGTTTGTTCTTTTTACTTCGAAGCACACGTTCTAAACATGGTTCTAATTATGGTGTTACTTCAGGGGTAAAGAAAATACATGAAAAATCTAATTAAGATATCATATATATATTTTATTTTAGTTCTTTTCAAAGATATTTCACTTATTAAATATTTTCAATATATTTTCAATTGTCTCTTTTATTAATTACAAGTGTGTTAAATAGATGAACTTTGATTCATTTATAAACTTTGTACAAGTTCAGTTTATGAAACAGCGGCAATTGTTCAATTGGATTGTTCAAGACTTGTGGTACCATCTGGATGTTTGTTGGCATCAGCTGATCAACCTGTGTATCATTTTGACTGCAAAAAAAGTACATCATCATGATCGCGAGATTCCTTCATTCGATTTCTTCAAGTAATTCCTGTAAACTATTAAATCTCAATAAAATATGTCCCTCATCAAATAATGCACGATGTACACGAAATATTTGTTCTACTAATGGAGCCGTCGATGCATTTTGTAGTTTTATTCCTGTGGAGGAGCATAAAGATCGTCAAATTCGTCTGGTCAATTTGGTCAACCAGAAAATCCGTCAACAAGATTCATCCAAAAATGATAGCATAAAAGCAGCATTAATTATTCCATCGAGTTTAAAATCGTATCAAGCGAACACGCATATACCCCTAATCCATTCTAAACAAAATAGTGATTTTATTTATTTAACTGGTTTAACTGGCATCGAATCTGCTGGTAGTGTACTCATCCTCTTGATCGATGAAGATCGATTCAGAAGTCTGTTATTTGTTCCATTTCAAACTGACCATGAATTAACTTGGGAAGGTCCAGGTATTCATTCGAGTTTGTTCACTGAAAAGCTCAGAGTACTGGCTGACGCAATCGAAAATGCCAAATATGTGGACTCATTCATCGTTGATGAATCCAATAAGAGACGTATTTTCGTCACCAAAGCTGGACTTCCTAAGAAAACTCAACTTGGCAGTGAACCTGAACCTTTGTCACCTTTAATTGATCAATTAAGAGTGTTGAAGTCTGATGCTGAATGTCTCGCAATGAAACGTACTTGTTCTATTGGATCGGAGGCACTTAAAACAACAATGAAGTTCACCAGTGATTTAGTTGAAACAAATAAGCTTTTACACAATTTACCCGGTTTGGTCAATGAGTCTCAAATCGCTGGAAGATTTGCCTATGAGTGTAAATTGAGAGGTGCAGTTAAACCGGGATATCCATCAGTTGTAGCTGGATCTAGTCGTGCAACTACCATACATTACGGTTCAAGCAATAGATTTGTTAAATCCAATGATTGGCTTCTTATGGATGCAGGTTGTGAAGATATTGATGGTTATAATTCAGACATAACAAGATGTTGGATAATCAATGGAATGTCCCTCAAATGTACTCACTGAACCTTTCATCGCAGTGAAAATAATTACAAATATAATCATGAGGATACATGCAGATGACCTAAGGAAATATACAGCTTCCAATTCCACAGTCAATTCATCAAATTGCTCCACCCAATCTAAGCGACAAAGGGCAAAGTTTGCAAAAATTATTCGGGCAAAATTACACTGAAGATGGATCAACAAAATTAAATGAAGGGAAACATTCCACACCTTGATCATGTTGACAGAATAAGGCGTGCTTCGAATCTAACGTTATTGTAGTAATCATCTATTTGTCCTCGATTTGACCTTTCGATAATGAAGCACTATATCTGGAAAAATATATTTGCCTTTGACTGAGCATGCAAAAAGAAGACTGTGTTATTAAAGTAGAAAATGATCCGCCGAGAAAAAGTGTGTTTGCGTTTGTTCCTTACTTCCCTATTCGTGCATAGTACATTAGAATTAGTTAGCTTTCGTTCAGACCAGTTGGACAAACGTCACCTACTCTGATGGTCGAATTGGTTGTCCTGCCTGCTATTGTAAGTGTCATTTTGTCATTTTTATCATGATTAAATTTAAGGACAATTAATAAAAAGATAAAGACAAAGAATGGTGATCTGTGTTATCGATCAAGCAACTTTGTGAAAAAGTAATCTAAACTTATTACTCTCATCGTGACATTTGCAAATTTATTTTCTGGAAAATGTGCTGAAATTTGTGATCGTAACAAAAGATCAAGGTTTGTTTGGATTTTCGCTGAACAAAACAAATAACCAGCAAAGAAATTGAATTGAATTGAATCGAACAAAGCACAGAGCGTCAGGAGAAAATTGACCTGTCGATCAATCAATGGAGTATAAAGAAACGATAAGGTTCAGTTTACCTTAATAACAATTGGTGTGAAATTGATCTGTCCATCAAATAGATCATTCTTGCATGCAATCTGATTCTTTATTTGATACTTCAAGACATATTGCATTATATTTCGTTCCCATTGGAAATATTCTTGTTGCTGTCGCTGTCTAAAAAAGTATCCTACCTGTGAAAACTGCTCTCATCCCCGAATCGAACAGCTTTCGAACACAACATGGAGCCAAGAAACATCATTAGAGTGACATTGAACGTGACTTTCTATATTTTATGTATCATTCTCTGCTACAGAGAG
The DNA here is from genome assembly GCA_030280995.1 of Hemileia vastatrix. Lineage (NCBI taxonomy): Eukaryota > Fungi > Basidiomycota > Pucciniomycetes > Pucciniales > Zaghouaniaceae > Hemileia > Hemileia vastatrix. The sequence continues at coordinate 89,800 of JASXTE010000154.1, forward strand.
ACGCGTGAATATTCAAAATACGCAATCACACCAAAAATTTCATTTTCTGTTCCATCTCGTCTGCATTCACCTCAACTAACATTATGTTTCACATTAAGTTCAATTATTAAAAAAACAAGATTTTTTTTTGACGAAGAAATTTTTGTTGATATATTGAGCAACTATACCATTAGCGACATCATCAAAATGGGACCGACAGCGGAAGAGCTGCTATCAAATTGCTTGGTCAGAGACTCTGTGACCAATGAATTGCTACCAGCTGATTGCAAGAATCAATTCAGAACTGGAAAATTCATCATGCACAGTAATTTGTGTTATGTTATGCAGCCTCGCCAAGAAATGGAGTATGATTCACAACGAGTAGCCCTGTCAAGAGAGTCATCTCGCCTGTATCAGGTCACCATCAATGAGTCGCTGAATGTTGGTCTTCGAACCAAAGCCATCATCAATTGGAAGGGTTATGCTTACAATGATAGAAAAAATTGTCTTGAATTCATCATCTCTGCTTATACATCAGCAAACTTACGTTTAACCCATCTCATGTACAAAGCATTTTTTTTATCACGACCATATAACCAATATTCATGCATCGAAAAAAATAATAACTCAGAACCATCATCACGAGGAAAATGCATCAATGATTGCATCGAGAAAAACTTCAATGAATTCAATTATTCTTATTCTGGTAATGTTCTGACCAGACCATCATCATTCAAATTAGCTCATTCTGGTCTGATAATAAGCAGCACTGAAACATTCGAAAGTATTTATAAGAAATCATCAAATGAATGCCAAGATAAATGTCGTAATCGGACATGTGAAGTTAATAAAGAAATTACTATGTTTCGAGGTGCAGAGAAATCTGCTCATGGTTTATCTTTTCGCGTTGACTCGATGGAAGGCCCAATTTCTATATTGAAACAGGTTCCATCTATGTCTTTGAGAGACTGTATTATGAATATTGGAGGATTTATTGGAATGTGTTTGGGCTTTTCAATATTGAGTCTGTTGATGAATTTTCACGATCTCTCTCAATGGAATTGTTGCAAAAAGCGATCTAACAGGGTCGAAGATTCATCAAATGTATCACCCAATTTATTCAGACAATATTCTTCTTGCAACAGAGAACTGGATCAGATTGAAAACCACTTCAACATAAGTTTAAGCAAATATTCTTGTTACGGTGAAGCAAGGAAATACTACAAGAAAATATTTGATTGGATCTACAGAGCATTTGTGGTCATTTTCATGCTCATGGTGATTTGGAATATAAGTCAACTTTATTTTTCCTATCCAACATTTTTTGATTATAGACAAGTCCAAGTATCGTTTAAAAATCCCCCAGGCATCACTATTGGATTCAACATTGAATCTGTCTCAGCGTCATCATATAAACAAAAAAAGAAACTCTCACTCATCTCTTTAATTGATACATATAACTTGAAGCAAATTTTCAATATTTCCATTTCCCCCTCTGATTTGATTGAAGGGTGCCGCATCAGAGAACCTGGCACGAATAAATTAATCAGATTTAGAGCAAGTGAATGCCATGAAAAATTGAGAATCAACAGATTTTTCGCCGATGATTGGATGTATTATAGCATACATTTAATGAAACAGTATGGTAATATTGTCCACCCTCCACGTGATTTCATTGATAATAACAATATTTTGTTCACTGTGATAATCAACCAGTCGCTCAAGATGTATTCGCCAACAATCGAATTGATCAGTAGTCCGGAGGATATTCCTTATTCTGCCATGAACTACTCAACAAATTTTGTGGCCAGAACTAATAACCATCTGTATGAAACAACATGTGATCCGAAAAGCCTAGAATTTTTGCCTCTGCCATATGAAGATGGATGTTTGAAAGAAATTGAAGAAGATTGCATGACATCATGTTTAATTAGAAAATATTCAAACCATCAACTCTTTCCTCGCACTGCAATTATCCCGGAAGAAATAGCTATGACTAATGACTTCAAGTTAATTTCTGAAGCTCACTTAATCGATAAAAAATTCTCAAGAATCGATGATATTTGCAGAAAAAAGTGCTCTTTTAGAATATGCGATTATGAATCATTAAAAACCTATGTTTTATCAACTGCACAATCTGATCATTGGCTAGAAATAACAGCCGATAGATCAATCTTTTTGGGCCTTCGTGGTGTTATGAGGCCGATATATTCATTTTCTCAATATTTTATTGAAGTTTTTAGCACCATCTCGTTTTGGTGTGGTATTTCGTTATTGGGACTTATCGGTTTAATTTGGACAACAATCGAAGGAAAATCATCGATTATAAAAATTTATCATCTTATCTATATATTAAATCTCCGAGCGATCGGAGTAGAGTCATCGATATTTGAGATAACTAGTTTCCAACGACTACGTAATGAAGTAAAGAAAATTAAATTTACAACAAAAATATCGATCAAATTGTTCTGTTTTTTGAGTCTCATCTTCTGGAGCTGCGACTCGATTTTGTTGTACTTTCGATATCCTACCAGGATAAGTACAAAAATCGAATGGCAAAAAGAGACCAGCAACTACACTTTCACGCTGTGTCTCAATCCAGATGAGATATGGAAAAAACAGGACAATCTGCATCACAACAATGTAACGATAGAAGAATTTCTGTCGCAATCGTCGAGTCAAGATGAAATGGTGGCCAAATGTTCATCTGTCACCCGAAAACATGCTACAAGAGTCCACGAGTGCAAAAAACACTTTTTAATGAAAAAATTCATATTTCTTGAAAAAGTTTGCTACTCATTCATCATAAAGAACAATTATATTGATGAATTGGACAAAAGCATGGTAACGGGACAGTGGGAGTCAATGTTGATTGTTCTCAACTCGAGTATCCATGTTGAGAACTTTCAAGTAACTTCCACATTTGACTCACCACTACAAAACTCACTGATTTGGTCACCATCTTCATCCAGAGGGAAAGAGGAAGGCAAATGGTTCATAATTGAATCGAAAATATTCAAATTCAACATGCTCGATCCAATGTATGAACTGGACATTTTCGCTTCAGGATCTGAGGTGAATTGCCTTGAAGGATGCAAATCAAAACATCTTGGACCTCAAGGATATATTTCTGAAGGTGAAATTGCGATTGAAACATCTGAAAAACGTTACATTAGTAGTGAGACAAAAAAAAATTCTTCATTACTCCGTTGGTTATCTCAAATCGATACTGCTTGTAAAAAAATATGCCACAAATATCAACCACCAGGAAATACTCTGACAACATTCGTCACTTCGATCAGCGAAAGTCATTCGTCAAACGATAGACAATTAGGATTCAATCTGAGACCAATAGATTTATCATTAGTTGAGGTTACTCTCTTACCTCAAATGACATTAACCGATCTGATTATTGACATTGTCAATGATCTGGCAATTTGGACAGGTCTTTCAGTGTTGACATGCAATGCATGGGACCTCATTTCTCCTTCAGACAATTTAGGTGCATTTGATGATCTTGCAATTAAAGAAAAGATTCAAGTTATATCGGAAATAATTAATCAGATTAGAGCTAGTATCAACAGGATGAGGCAATTACAGCTACAAATTGACGATTAATATCATTCAGTTTGTTGGGATGTATTGAACATCTATGGCTCATCCTTCATCCTTTTCAAATGCAAGGTCGTTTCCTGTAATCATATGGAAATAATTTCCAGAGTTCTTTTACCACATTCCAGAGTCTTCCAATAAATTTATCAACATCAATAAATTTTTCACATCTTGATACACACAGACAAGATTGTCTTGGATGAAAATAAAAATTCAATATGACAAATGTTAATTCCATGCTTCATTGTAAGTAAAAGATTGACACTATGAGTAACAAAAGTAATGTTTACACGTAATGCAGTTAAAAATTTAGCTGTTATGGGTGATTGTTTAAATAGATTTGGTGAACATGTTAATCCTACAATGATGGTTCTTTTTGCTGAAGGTACACGATTCACACCAACTAAACATGAAGCTGCTATCAAGTATTCTAAAGAACATTCACTTGAACCATTTAAATATCATTTGAATCCACGACCTAAAGGATTTACATTTTGTCTTAAACATGAACTTTGATTCATTTATAAACTTTGTACATCAGCATACAATAAGACATGTTAAAAATAATGTTAAGTTAACTGAATCAAATTCAATTTGACCTTGATTTGGCCAATTTTCATGTTTAACATCAACATCTGGATTGTGTAATTGAGCTTCAGATGGTAAATTAGTATATTCAATAACTCGTTCAGTTGATATCATTTGTGTTTCAAAATCAGTTGAACAACGCATTGCATATTGAAAAAATGAAATTAATTGTAAAGATGATGATAAGAGTAAACCTGCATCTGCTGGTGAAATATCACCATTAGAACCCATTATAACAACAGCTAATGTAACGACAGTGATGTAGATAACTGCAATCATATCTAAGAAAAAACCAAGAGCAGTTTGAACAGCCATAACGTAAAAACGACAGGTAACTGAATCAAGTAACATTTGATTAAATGTTGATTCAAATGATTTTTGTAAATAAAATGATCGAACTTGTACCAAGTGGAAAATTGCTTGTGATAGAACAGAAATAAGGACACAGGTTATAAGAAGAAATATATTTCCACCAGCTGCAAAATATTTTTTATATATTTCACCAGATACATCAGATCCTTTTTTTTCTTCGTGTTGGTTCTGTGGACTGTGAGGAGCTGGTTCTTCGTCCATTTCAATATCTGGATCGTCCAATGCAACATCTGCCCAAACAGTTTCATCTGTACTTGTTGTCAATGTTGTTGTTGTTGTTGTTGTTGTTGTTGATATCTTTGTTCCACCGTTCGTCGAATCATCTGCTAAGGACTTGGTTCTATGAACAGAGTTTTTTCTATCACCGATTACTAATGAATCAATTTTTATACCCTTTTCTCTCATTTGTGTATGAGACATGAACGATTTGATCTTACCATCATCTAGTAGCATTATACGATCAGCTAAAGGTAAAAATTGTAGTTGATGAGTCACTAAGATGACAGTTTTGTTCTTAAGGTAACTTTTTATAGCTCTTTGAACAATGTGGTTAGCTACTCGAGGATCTACTGCAGACAATGGATCATCCAGTAGGTAAATGTCTGCATCTCGATATAAACATCTTGCCAGTGAAACTCGAGCTTTTTGTCCTCCAGATAAAGAAAATCCTTTTTCACCGACAAATGTTTCATCACCGTATGGTAAAAGTTTCAAGTCTCTCTTGAGACAAGCAGCATCGATCACTCGATTGTACTTTTCTTGATCAAATGGCGAATCAAGAAGTATGTTCTGTTTGACTGTTGCACCAAATAACCAGTGTTCTTGAGAAGCGTATGAAATATCACCCATCACATTGATATTACCTTGTGTCACTTCAATTTCGTCCAACAGAAGGTGTAACAAGCATGTTTTTCCACTTCCAACTGATCCAATGACCATGATGAACTCACCAGATTCAATTGTCAAGGACAAGTTGACCAAATTGTCATGTGTCATATTGCTTGTCCATCTGGCAGAGAGTGCTTTACTTTCTATGCTTCCTTTAGTGTGATGTTGACTTTGTTGAGTTGTTTTTCTGTTCTTTCGATCTGGTAGTAAGAAAATATTTCTTATTCGAATACAACCAGTGTACGCTTCAGCTCCTGATCCCATGGCCAATGGAATAAAACCGGTGACAGTCAATCGAATTCCTTCGAACAATGACATGGTAACCAATGCTGTATAAGGATCTAGAACATTTCCTGTTAACACATAAATAATATATGATGTAAATAACATTATACGTGTAGCTATAAACTTTAAAGAATTATTTATCCCTCTCAAGACATAAGTATGTGTTAAATGATGAATTTCTTTCTTTCGAATATCATTGACTCTCGATGAAAATGGTTTTTCCCAACAGTAAACTTTGATTATCTTCATCGCTGATATCAATTCTGACATTAACTTTACACGTTGATCTGTTACCATGGCAGTTTTTGAACGAAATTGTGCTGACCATTTACCCATGTTTACTTGATAGATGAAAAATATTGTAAAGATAATAAATCCACCAAGACATGCATAACCAAGGTAAATTGCAGTGAATATAATTACAAATATAGTCATGACAATACCAATTGGAACAAAAGCAAAGAAAAATGATGATTCTTCAAATTTGTTCAAATCATTGGTTAGAACATTCATGATGTAACCAACATCCATGTGGTTGAGAGATGATAATGAAACTGTTAGAACTTTCTTAAAAATCATAAATGTCAAAGCTGTTCTAATGTTGTTACCGATACGAATGGACAGAATGTTACCTTGATGTCTGGACATGGCACTGAATAAACTGAAAATAACAAATACAATGGCGATCCAAATGATATCGTTGATCATGTATCCGATTTCTCCGGTTAATGAAGCACTTTGTAAATTACTGATGACCATTCCAATTAAAAAAGGTTGAGCTAATTCGGTTATCCTACCAGCTGAGATGATGAGTGTAGGTATCATGTATTCTTTACCATAAGCACGAAATATAGCTTTGACCAATGATGGTTTGTAATCTTTACTTTGTCGAGTCATTTCGATTGCCCACTCACGTTCTAATGCTGAAGTGACCACAAGAGGCTCATCATTGGTAGAACATCGAGTTAAATCTGACAATTCTACCTCGTTCTTTGTTCCATATCGAAATAAACGAATTATCCATATGAAGAACCATCTGGATAGGATGTTTGACTTTTGAAATTCAGATTCACCTTTCACTTGAGCTTGATGATCCATTGAATGATGATCGATTTAACCAAACAGACCAAGGCGAGAAAAGTCACAAGCTAAATACAGTTCCAGGAAAAAAAAAACGATTCGCCCTGCCTTATTGTTAAATGCTGCTGGAGTTGTTGCAAATTCATCATGTGAATACACTGCAAACCTCATAAAAATAGACAAGTGTAACAGATAAACAATAAGTGAATTACTTGAGTGCTTATTGTAAACTCACTACTCATATTAGTATACACAGTCTGCTGAGGACCAGACGGACTTCGCTCCACATACACACAGACAAGATTGTCTTGGATGCAAATAAAAATTCAATGAGACAAATGTCGATTCCATGCTTCATTGTAAGTAAAAGATTGACACTGTGAATAACAATAGTAATGTTTACAATGCAACCGGCGAATGTCATTTAAGTAGAACTTTGACCGCCAACAGACAATTCGAGGCATTTTAGACAAAACTTACATCGAAAAATCTACATCACTTGCCATCATGATAATCATTGCCACTTGAAATTGATAGTTATTCAAGTTTGTTGTGTGTGATTTTTTGGTAATGAAATATTCATTTCTCCCACTCAGTGCAAACGATAAGCATGAACCCGAGAAACAGCTGAAGTTGTCAAGACTCGTGGTACCATCTATTTGTTCGAATCAGCTGATCAACCCGTGTATCGATTGGAATTGTTTTTGAAGTTAGAGACGCGAAGAAAATAGTTTTTATATTTTTTTGGACTCTTTTTTCCTGACACTTTTGGACTGACTAATGTATGAATGTAAAAAAGCAAATACACAAGACGAATGTTTAAGATGAATGGCTAAAATTAATGGTCAACTCGAAGGACTTAGTACTAATGCGATTTCTTCGTGAATTGATGACAATGATTGTATCAGCAGGTGATCATCTCAAGTATGTGACACATCTATGCTTTTTCTTGTACATCGACAAAAAAAGCATGAAAATAACAGCGGCTGAAGCAATTGAGAGTAGCAACACAATTAAAAGAATGTTCTGGACAAGACTTGACAGACATTCATCAAATAGTACGTTCACACAGACAAATTCACACATAAATCATTATCTCTCTTTGCCATTGGAAATATTCTTGTCGCCGTCTAAAAAAGTATCCTACCTGTGAAAACTGCTCTCATTCCCGACTTCAACCTCTTTCAAACACGACATGAAGCCAAAAAACATAATCGGAGTGACTTCGAAAGCGATTCTTCACACTTTCTGCATCCTTCTTTGCTCCTTTCTCTGCTACAAGGAGATATGTGAATATCTGAAGAATGAAATTACTCAAAAAGTTTCATATTCAGTTCCTTCACATCTTAATTATCCACAACTTACATTATGTTTTACATTAAGTTCAATTATGAAAAAGACAAGATTTTTTTTTGACGATGAAATTTTTGTTAATATTTTAAACAACAACACCATCAGCGAGATCATCAAGATGGGACCAGTAGCTGAAGAACTGCTTTCCAATTGCTTATTGAGAGACTCCGAAACCAACGAATTGATAGAAGCCGATTGCATGGATAAATTTAAAGTTAAAAAATTTATCATGCATGCTTATTTATGCTACTCAATTGAACATCGAAAAAAGTCAAATTATAACCCTGGAAGAGTGGCATTGTCGAGCAATTTCTCTCGGTTCCTCTTTCAAGTCACCATCAATGAGTCTCTCAATGTTGGTGTTCGCTTGAAGCCAATTATTAATTTAAAAGGTTATGCTTACCATAACCGCGAAAATTGTCTAGAAATCATCATTACGCCACGTTTATCATCAACCCTACGTTTGAGTTATTTCATGTATAAAGCATCATTTTTATCAATACCCTACAATCGATTTAATTGTCTCAAGACGTTCAACAATTCAGATCCACTATCACAAGGAAAATGCATCAATGATTGTATCGAGAGAAACTTCAATAAATTCAATTATTCTTATTCTGGTAATGTTCTGACCAGACCATCATCATTCAAATTAGCTCATTCTGGTCTGATAATAAGCAGCACTGAAACGTTCGAAAGTATTTATAAGAAATCATCAAATGAATGCCAAGACAAATGTCGTTATTGGACATGTGAAGTTGATAAAGAAATTACTATGCTCCGAGGTGCTGAAAAATCTGCTAATGGTTTATCTTTTCGCGTTGACTCGATCGAAAGTCCAATTTCTATATCGAAACAAGTTCCATCTATCTCTTTAAGAGACTGTATTATGAATATTGGAGGATTTATTGGAATTTGTTTGGGCCTTTCAATATTAAGTCTGTTGATGAGCTTGTACGATTTCCCTAAATCGAATTGGTTTAAAAAGCGATCTGACAGGGTCGAAGATTCATCAAATGTATCACCCAATTTATTCAGACAATATTCTTCTTGCAACAGAGAACTGGATCAGATTAAAAACCACTTCGACATAAGTTTAAGCGAATATTCTTGTTACGGTGGAGCAAGGAAATGTTACAAGAAAATATTTGATTCCATTCATACAGCATGTGTCGTCATCTTTATGCTCATGGTGATTTGGAATATAAGTCAACTTTATTTTTCCTATCCAACATTTTTTGATTATAGACAAGTCCAAGTACCTGCGAAAGAACCCCCAGGCATCACTATTGGATTCAACATTGAATCTGTCTCAGCGTCATCATATAAACAAAAAAAGAAACTCTCACTCATCTCTTTAATTGATACATATAACTTGAAGCAAATTTTCAATATTTCCATTTCACCTTCTGATTTGATTGAAGGGTGCCGCATCAGAGAACCTGGCACGAATAAATTAATCAGATTTAGAGCAAGTGAATGCCATGAAAAATTGAGAATCAAAAGATTTTTCGCTAATGATTTCATATATTACAGCATTCATTTAAAGAAAAAGTATGGTAATATTGTCCACCCTCCACGTGATTTCATTGATAATAACAATATTTTGTTCACTGTGATAATCAACCGGTCGCTCAAGATGTATTCGCCAACAATCGAATTGATCAGTAGTCCGGAGGATATTCCTTATTCTGCCATGAACTACTCAACAAATTTTGTGGCCAGAACTAATAATCATCTGTATGAAACAACATGTGATCCGAAAAGACTAGTATTTTTGCCTCTGCCATATGAAGATGGATGTTTGAAAGAAATTGAAGAAGATTGCATGACATCATGTTTAATTAGAAAATATTCAAACCATCAACTCTTCCCTCGCACTGCAATTATCCCGGAAGAAATAGCTATGACTAATGACTTTAAGTTAATTTCTGAAGCTCACTTAATCGATGAAAAATTCTCAAGAATCGATGATATTTGCAGAAAAAAGTGCTCTTTTAGAATATGCGATTATGAATCATTAAAAACTCATATTATTACAACCACACCAACCGATAATTGGTTAGAAATAACCGCTGACCGGTTAATCTTTTTGGGGCTTCGCGGCGTAATGCGGCCAATATATTTATTTTCTCAATATTCAATTGAAATATTCAGTACCATTTCGTTCTGGAGTGGTATTTCTTTAATTGGACTGCCTGGTTTAATTTGGACTATTATCGCAGGCACATCATTGATTCGTAAGATTTACAATCGTGCTCATATCTTATACCTCAAGTCCATCAGATTTGAGTCATTGATTCAACAGCGAACTTTTCTACAACAACTTAGTAATGAAGTAAAGAAAATTAAATTTACAGCAAAGATATTGATCAAATTGTTCTGTTTTTTGGGTCTCATCTTCTGGAGTTACGCCTCGATTTGGTTGTATTTTCGTTATCCAACTAGGATAATACGACATTCGAATGGCAAAAAGAGACCAGCAACTACACATTTACGCTGTGTCTCAATCCAGATGAGATTATTTCCAACAAACAGAACAATCTGGATGATATTAATGCAACAATCGCAGAATTTCTTTCTTTTTCACCGAGTCAAGATGAAAGGGTGGCCAAATGTTCCTTCGTCAGCAGAAAACATGCTTCAAGTGTCCATTCCAAGAACAATCACTTTTTAAACTCAAATGACTGCAAAAAACTTATTTCAGTCAAAAAGTTTATTTTTCTTGGAAAAATTTGCCATTCTTTCATCAAAAAGAACCATTATTTGATGAATTGGACAATAGCGTGTTGACGGGACAGAGGGACTCAATGGTGATTGTTCTTAACTCGAGTATCCATGTCGAGAACTTTCTTGTAACTTCAACATTTGGCGCACCATTTCAAAATTCATTGATTTGGTCACCATCTTCATCCAGAGAGAAATACGAAGGCAAATGGTTCACAATTGATTCGAATATATTCAAATTTCATATGCTCGATCCAATGTATGAACTGGACATTTTCGCTTCAGGATCTGAGGTGAATTGCCTTGAAGGATGCAAATCGAAACATCTAGGACCTCAAGGATATATTTCTGAAGGTGAAATTGCGATTGAAACATCTGAAAAACGTTACATTAGTAGTGAGATGAAAAAAAATTCTTCATTACTTCGTTGGTTGTCTCAAATCGATACTGCTTGTAAAAAAATATGCCACAAA
>JASXTE010000265.1:5000-7500 GCA_030280995.1 Hemileia vastatrix
ACTGTTATATTTATCACTTACAATTTGAAGACACAAAAAAAAAAAAATTCAAAAAAAAAAAAAAAATTCAAAAAAAAAAAAAAATTTCAGAAAATGATCTCACTAAGCATTATAAGACTGTAGTAGTGTGTATATACTGATTTTACAAAAAATATTTTTTTTTTGCAATGTTGAGTGTTTTTTAACAAGTGTTGCCAAGTTACCCATTTTAATATCCTGATCAGTGAATATCACTGAAAATATGCATAATGTAGTGTCATTTCAATTTTTTTGTCATGTTGAATGTGTTTTTCCAAGTGTTGCCAAGTTCAACATTTCAATATCATGATCAGTGAATATCAATGAAAATATGCATAATGTGGTGCCATTATAATTCTTTTGTCATGTTGAATGTTTTTATTCATAGTGCATCCAAATTCAACATTTCAATAATATGATCAGTAATTATCACTCACAATGTGAAGAGACACAAAAAAAAAAATTCAAAAAAAAAAATTTTTTTTAAAGAAAACACTTATCAAATTATTAGACTGTTGTGTTCATCACTCACAATTTGAAGAGCCAAAAAAAAAAAAAAAAAAAAAAAAAAAAAAATTAAAAATTAAAAGGAAATCACTAAGCACTATTAGACTGTTGTATTTATCACTTACAATTTGAAGACACAAAAAAAAAAATTCAAAAAAAAAAAAAAAATTCAAAAAAAAAAAAAATTTCAGAAAATGATCTCACTAAGCATTATAAGACTGTAGTAGTGTGTATATACTGATTTTACAAAAAAAATTTTCTTTGCAATGTTGAGTGTTTTTTAACAAAGTGTTGCCAAGTTACCCATTTTAATATCATGATCAGTGAATATCACTGAAAATATGCATAATGTAGTGTCATTTCAATTTTTTTGTCATGTTGAATGTGTTTTTCCAAGTGTTGCCAAGTTCAACATTTCAATATCATGATCAGTGAATATCAATGAAAATATGCATAATGTGGTGCCATTATAATTCTTTTGTCATGTTGAATGTTTTTATTCATAGTGCATCCAAATTCAACATTTCAATAATATGATCAGTGATTATCACTCACAATGTGAAGAGACACAAAAAAAAAAAATTCAAAAAAAAAAATTTTTTTAAAGGAAAACACTTATCATTATTAGACTGTTGTGTTCATCACTCACAATTTGAAGAGCCAAAAAAAAAAAAAAAAAAAAAAAATTAAAAATTAAAAGGAAATCACTAAGCACTATTAGACTGTTGTATTTATCACTTACAATTTGAAAACACAAAAAAAAAAAAATTCAAAAAAAAAAAATTTCAAAAAAAAAAAAAAATTCAGAAAATGATCTCACTAAGCATTATTAGACTGTAGTAGTGTGTATATACTGATTTTACAAAAAAAATTTTTTTTGCAATGTTGAGTGTTTTTTAACAATGTGTTGCCAAGTTACCCATTTTAATATCATGATCAGTGAATATCACTGAAAATATGCATAATGTAGTGTCATTTCAATTTTTTTGTCATGTTGAATGTGTTTTTCCAAGTGTTGCCAAGTTCAACATTTCAATATCATGATCAGTGAATATCAATGAAAATATGCATAATGTGGTGCCATTATAATTCTTTTGTCATGTTGAATGTTTTTATTCATAGTGCATCCAAATTCAACATTTCAATAATATGATCAGTAATTATCACTCACAATGTGAAGAGACACAAAAAAAAAAAATTCAAAAAAAAAATTTTTTTTAAAGAAAACACTTATCATTATTAGACTGTTGTGTTCATCACTCACAATTTGAAGAGCCAAAAAAAAAAAAAAAAAAAAAAAAAAAAAAAAAAAAAATTAAAAATTAAAAGGAAATCACTAAGCACTATTAGACTGTTATATTTATCACTTACAATTTGAAGACACAAAAAAAAAAAAAATTCAAAAAAAAAAAAAAATTCAAAAAAAAAAAAAAATTTCAGAAAATGATCTCACTAAGCATTATAAGACTGTAGTAGTGTGTATATACTGATTTTACAAAAAATATTTTTTTTTGCAATGTTGAGTGTTTTTTAACAAAGTGTTGCCAAGTTACCCATTTTAATATCCTGATCAGTGAATATCACTGAAAATATGCATAATTTTGTGTCATTTTATTTTTTTTTGTCATGTTGAGTGTTTTTTTTCCAAGTGTTGCCAAGTTCACCCTTTAAATATGATGATCAGTGAATATCACTGAAAATATGCATAATTTTGTGTCATTTTATTTTTTTTTGCATGTTGAGTCTTTTTTTTCCAAGTGTTGCCAATTTCACCTTTTCAATATCATGATCAGTGAATATTCTGAAAATATGCATAATTTGGTGCCATTTTTATTTTTTTTGTCATGTTGAGTGTTTTTTTTCCAAGTGTTGCCAATTTCACCTTTTCAATATCATGATCAGTGAATATTACTGAAAATATGCATAATTTTGTGTCATTTTATTTTTTTTGTCATGTTGAGTGTTTTTTTTCCAA
>JASXTE010000265.1:17500-20000 GCA_030280995.1 Hemileia vastatrix
TTTTGTCATGTTGAATGTGTTTTTCCAAGTGTTGCCAAGTTCAACATTTCAATATCATGATCAGTGAATATCAATGAAAATATGCATAATGTGGTGCCATTATAATTCTTTTGTCATGTTGAATGTTTTTATTCATAGTGCATCCAAATTCAACATTTCAATAATATGATCAGTAATTATCACTCACAATGTGAAGAGACACAAAAAAAAAAATTCAAAAAAAAAATTTTTTTTAAAGAAAACACTTATCATTATTAGACTGTTGTGTTCATCACTCACAATTTGAAGAGCCAAAAAAAAAAAAAAAAAAAAAAAAAAAAATTTAAAATTAAAAGGAAATCACTAAGCACTATTAGACTGTTATATTTATCACTTACAATTTGAAGACACAAAAAAAAAAAAATTCAAAAAAAAAAAAAAATTCAAAAAAAAAAAAAATTCAAAAAAAAAAAAAAATTTCAGAACATGATCTCACTAAGCATTATAAGACTGTAGTAGTGTGTATATACTGATTTTACAAAAAATATTTTTTTTTGCAATGTTGAGTGTTTTTTAACAAAGTGTTGCCAAGTTACCCATTTTAATATCATGATCAGTGAATATCACTGAAAATATGCATAATGTAGTGTCATTTCAATTTTTTTGTCATGTTGAATGTGTTTTTCCAAGTGTTGCCAAGTTCAACATTTCAATATCATGATCAGTGAATATCAATGAAAATATGCATAATGTGGTGCCATTATAATTCTTTTGTCATGTTGAATGTTTTTATTCATAGTGCATCCAAATTCAACATTTCAATAATATGATCAGTAATTATCACTCACAATGTGAAGAGACACAAAAAAAAAAAATTCAAAAAAAAAATTTTTTTTAAAGAAAACACTTATCATTATTAGACTGTTGTGTTCATCACTCACAATTTGAAGAGCCAAAAAAAAAAAAAAAAAAAAAAAAAAAAAAAAAAAAATTAAAAATTAAAAGGAAATCACTAAGCACTATTAGACTGTTATATTTATCACTTACAATTTGAAGACACAAAAAAAAAAAAATTCAAAAAAAAAAAAAAATTCAAAAAAAAAAAAAAATTTCAGAAAATGATCTCACTAAGCATTATAAGACTGTAGTAGTGTGTATATACTGATTTTACAAAAAATATTTTTTTTTGCAATGTTGAGTGTTTTTTAACAAAGTGTTGCCAAGTTACCCATTTTAATATCCTGATCAGTGAATATCACTGAAAATATGCATAATGTAGTGTCATTTCAATTTTTTTGTCATGTTGAATGTGTTTTTCCAAGTGTTGCCAAGTTCAACATTTCAATATCATGATCAGTGAATATCAATGAAAATATGCATAATGTGGTGCCATTATAATTCTTTTGTCATGTTGAATGTTTTTATTCATAGTGCATCCAAATTCAACATTTCAATAATATGATCAGTAATTATCACTCACAATGTGAAGAGACACAAAAAAAAAAATTCAAAAAAAAAATTTTTTTTAAAGAAAACACTTATCATTATTAGACTGTTGTGTTCATCACTCACAATTTGAAGAGCCAAAAAAAAAAAAAAAAAAAAAAAAAAAAAATTAAAAATTAAAAGGAAATCACTAAGCACTATTAGACTGTTGTATTTATCACTTACAATTTGAAGACACAAAAAAAAAAATTCAAAAAAAAAAAAAAATTCAAAAAAAAAAAAAATTTCAGAAAATGATCTCACTAAGCATTATAAGACTGTAGTAGTGTGTATATACTGATTTTACAAAAAAAATTTTCTTTGCAATGTTGAGTGTTTTTTAACAAAGTGTTGCCAAGTTACCCATTTTAATATCATGATCAGTGAATATCACTGAAAATATGCATAATGTAGTGTCATTTCAATTTTTTTGTCATGTTGAATGTGTTTTTCCAAGTGTTGCCAAGTTCAACATTTCAATATCATGATCAGTGAATATCAATGAAAATATGCATAATGTGGTGCCATTATAATTCTTTTGTCATGTTGAATGTTTTTATTCATAGTGCATCCAAATTCAACATTTCAATAATATGATCAGTGATTATCACTCACAATGTGAAGAGACACAAAAAAAAAAATTCAAAAAAAAAAATTTTTTTAAAGGAAAACACTTATCATTATTAGACTGTTGTGTTCATCACTCACAATTTGAAGAGCCAAAAAAAAAAAAAAAAAAAAAAAATTAAAAATTAAAAGGAAATCACTAAGCACTATTAGACTGTTGTATTTATCACTTACAATTTGAAAACACAAAAAAAAAAAAATTCAAAAAAAAAAAATTTCAAAAAAAAAAAAAAATTCAGAAAATGATCTCACTAAGCATTATTAGACTGTAGTAGTGTGTATATACTGATTTTACAAAAAAAATTTTTTTTGCAATGTTGAGTGTTTTTTAACAATGTGTTGCCAAGTTACCCATTTTAATATCATGATCAGTGAATATCACTGAAAATATGCATAATGTAGTGTCATT
>JASXTE010000265.1:30000-35000 GCA_030280995.1 Hemileia vastatrix
ATAGGAAGAGCCATCTAGAGACAATAATTCTTTTTTGATAACTGATGTTGACCTTGAGATGTGAATTAACATTTCAATGGACCATCAGATTACACAATTTCTTTGTCTGAGATGATTATATTATTATTATTATTATACTTTACTACTGAAAAAATCATAAATATGAAAATGTTAATATATATATATATTTTTTCTGTTCATTTTAAATTGATTGGCACTAATGACTTGTGTCTTTATTGAAAAATCTTTAAAATAGGTTATATATATTTAATTTCAGTGATACCTTTCATCTGGGGCCATACCACAATGAACTTACCGCATCCCGTCTGATCTGCGCAGTCAAACATTGTAGGGCCGAGTCAGTAGTATGGTGGGGGACCACATGTGAATACTCTGGTGCCCCAGGTGACATTTGCTTTTTTGTTTGATATAAAAGTTTCATCAAAACAGAAACCATAACACCTTTCAAGAAAATATATTTAATTTTATTCACCTATCTTTCTATATGTAAATGACAAATCAAAAAACACTATAAAATATTTCTCAAAAAAAAAGTCTCCAAAATAGTAAAACAGTAAGCTTCATTAGATTTTGGTAAACATTTATCATTATTAGACTGTTGTGTTCATCACTCATAATTTGAAGAGCCAAAAAAAAAAAAAAAAAAAAATTAAAAATTAAAAATTAAAAGGAAATCACTAAGCACTATTAGACTGTTGTATTTATCACTTACAATTTGAAGACACAAAAAAAAAATTCAAAAAAAAAAAAAATTCAAAAAAAAAAAAATTTCAGAAAAAAAAAAAAATTTCAGAAAATGATCTCACTAAGCATTATAAGACTGTAGTAGTGTGTATATACTGATTTTACAAAAAAAAATTTTTTTGCAATGTTGAGTGTTTTTTAACAAAGTGTTGCCAAGTTACCCATTTTAATATCATGATCAGTGAATATCACTGAAAATATGCATAATGTAGTGTCATTTCAATTTTTTTGTCATGTTGAATGTGTTTTTCCAAGTGTTGCCAAGTTCAACATTTCAATATCATGATCAGTGAATATCAATGAAAATATGCATAATGTGGTGCCATTATAATTCTTTTGTCATGTTGAATGTTTTTATTCATAGTGCATCCAAATTCAACATTTCAATAATATGATCAGTAATTATCACTCACAATGTGAAGAGACACAAAAAAAAAAATTCAAAAAAAAAATTTTTTTTAAAGAAAACACTTATCATTATTAGACTGTTGTGTTCATCACTCACAATTTGAAGAGCCAAAAAAAAAAAAAAAAAAAAAAAAAAAAATTTAAAATTAAAAGGAAATCACTAAGCACTATTAGACTGTTATATTTATCACTTACAATTTGAAGACACAAAAAAAAAAAAATTCAAAAAAAAAAAAAAATTCAAAAAAAAAAAAAATTCAAAAAAAAAAAAAAATTTCAGAACATGATCTCACTAAGCATTATAAGACTGTAGTAGTGTGTATATACTGATTTTACAAAAAATATTTTTTTTTGCAATGTTGAGTGTTTTTTAACAAAGTGTTGCCAAGTTACCCATTTTAATATCATGATCAGTGAATATCACTGAAAATATGCATAATGTAGTGTCATTTCAATTTTTTTGTCATGTTGAATGTGTTTTTCCAAGTGTTGCCAAGTTCAACATTTCAATATCATGATCAGTGAATATCAATGAAAATATGCATAATGTGGTGCCATTATAATTCTTTTGTCATGTTGAATGTTTTTATTCATAGTGCATCCAAATTCAACATTTCAATAATATGATCAGTAATTATCACTCACAATGTGAAGAGACACAAAAAAAAAAAATTCAAAAAAAAAATTTTTTTTAAAGAAAACACTTATCATTATTAGACTGTTGTGTTCATCACTCACAATTTGAAGAGCCAAAAAAAAAAAAAAAAAAAAAAAAAAAAAAAAAAAAATTAAAAATTAAAAGGAAATCACTAAGCACTATTAGACTGTTATATTTATCACTTACAATTTGAAGACACAAAAAAAAAAAAATTCAAAAAAAAAAAAAAATTCAAAAAAAAAAAAAAATTTCAGAAAATGATCTCACTAAGCATTATAAGACTGTAGTAGTGTGTATATACTGATTTTACAAAAAATATTTTTTTTTGCAATGTTGAGTGTTTTTTAACAAAGTGTTGCCAAGTTACCCATTTTAATATCCTGATCAGTGAATATCACTGAAAATATGCATAATGTAGTGTCATTTCAATTTTTTTGTCATGTTGAATGTGTTTTTCCAAGTGTTGCCAAGTTCAACATTTCAATATCATGATCAGTGAATATCAATGAAAATATGCATAATGTGGTGCCATTATAATTCTTTTGTCATGTTGAATGTTTTTATTCATAGTGCATCCAAATTCAACATTTCAATAATATGATCAGTAATTATCACTCACAATGTGAAGAGACACAAAAAAAAAAATTCAAAAAAAAAATTTTTTTTAAAGAAAACACTTATCATTATTAGACTGTTGTGTTCATCACTCACAATTTGAAGAGCCAAAAAAAAAAAAAAAAAAAAAAAAAAAAATTAAAAATTAAAAGGAAATCACTAAGCACTATTAGACTGTTGTATTTATCACTTACAATTTGAAGACACAAAAAAAAAAATTCAAAAAAAAAAAAAAATTCAAAAAAAAAAAAAATTTCAGAAAATGATCTCACTAAGCATTATAAGACTGTAGTAGTGTGTATATACTGATTTTACAAAAAAAATTTTCTTTGCAATGTTGAGTGTTTTTTAACAAAGTGTTGCCAAGTTACCCATTTTAATATCATGATCAGTGAATATCACTGAAAATATGCATAATGTAGTGTCATTTCAATTTTTTTGTCATGTTGAATGTGTTTTTCCAAGTGTTGCCAAGTTCAACATTTCAATATCATGATCAGTGAATATCAATGAAAATATGCATAATGTGGTGCCATTATAATTCTTTTGTCATGTTGAATGTTTTTATTCATAGTGCATCCAAATTCAACATTTCAATAATATGATCAGTGATTATCACTCACAATGTGAAGAGACACAAAAAAAAAAATTCAAAAAAAAAAATTTTTTTAAAGGAAAACACTTATCATTATTAGACTGTTGTGTTCATCACTCACAATTTGAAGAGCCAAAAAAAAAAAAAAAAAAAAAAAATTAAAAATTAAAAGGAAATCACTAAGCACTATTAGACTGTTGTATTTATCACTTACAATTTGAAAACACAAAAAAAAAAAAATTCAAAAAAAAAAAATTTCAAAAAAAAAAAAAAATTCAGAAAATGATCTCACTAAGCATTATTAGACTGTAGTAGTGTGTATATACTGATTTTACAAAAAAAATTTTTTTTGCAATGTTGAGTGTTTTTTAACAATGTGTTGCCAAGTTACCCATTTTAATATCATGATCAGTGAATATCACTGAAAATATGCATAATGTAGTGTCATTTCAATTTTTTTGTCATGTTGAATGTGTTTTTCCAAGTGTTGCCAAGTTCAACATTTCAATATCATGATCAGTGAATATCAATGAAAATATGCATAATGTGGTGCCATTATAATTCTTTTGTCATGTTGAATGTTTTTATTCATAGTGCATCCAAATTCAACATTTCAATAATATGATCAGTAATTATCACTCACAATGTGAAGAGACACAAAAAAAAAAAATTCAAAAAAAAAATTTTTTTTAAAGAAAACACTTATCATTATTAGACTGTTGTGTTCATCACTCACAATTTGAAGAGCCAAAAAAAAAAAAAAAAAAAAAAAAAAAAAAAAAAAAATTAAAAATTAAAAGGAAATCACTAAGCACTATTAGACTGTTATATTTATCACTTACAATTTGAAGACACAAAAAAAAAAAAATTCAAAAAAAAAAAAAATTCAAAAAAAAAAAAAAATTTCAGAAAATGATCTCACTAAGCATTATAAGACTGTAGTAGTGTGTATATACTGATTTTACAAAAAATATTTTTTTTTGCAATGTTGAGTGTTTTTTAACAAAGTGTTGCCAAGTTACCCATTTTAATATCCTGATCAGTGAATATCACTGAAAATATGCATAATTTTGTGTCATTTTATTTTTTTTGTCATGTTGAGTGTTTTTTTTCCAAGTGTTGCCAAGTTCACCCTTTAAATATGATGATCAGTGAATATCACTGAAAATATGCATAATTTTGTGTCATTTTATTTTTTTTGGCATGTTGAGTCTTTTTTTTCCAAGTGTTGCCAATTTCACCTTTTCAATATCATGATCAGTGAATATTTCTGAAAATATGCATAATTTTGTGCCATTTTATTTTTTTTGTCATGTTGAGTGTTTTTTTTCCAAGTGTTGCCAATTTCACCTTTTCAATATCATGATCAGTGAATATTACTGAAAATATGCATAATTTTGTGTCATTTTATTTTTTTTGTCATGTTGAGTGTTTTTTTTCCAAGTGTTGCCAAGTTCACCCTTTAAATATGATGATCAGTGAATATCACTGAAAATATGCATAATTTTGTGTCATTTTATTTTTTTTGTCATGTTGAGTGTTTTTTTTCCAAGTGTTGCCAATTTCACCTTTTCAATATGATGATCAGTGAATATTACTGAAAATATGCATAATTTTGTGTCATTTTATTTTTTTTGTCATGTTGAGTGTTTTTTTTCCAAGTGTTGCCAAGTTCACCCTTTAAATATGATGATCAGTGAATATCACTGAAAATATGCATAATTTTGTGTCATTTTATTTTTTTTGTCATGTTGAGTGTTTTTTTTCCAAGTGTTGCCAAGTTCACCCTTTAAATATGATGATCAGTGAATATCACTGAAAATATGCATAATTTTGTGTCATTTTATTTTTTTTGTCATGTTGAGTGTTTTTTTTCCAAGTGTTGCCAATTTCACCTTTTCAATATCATGATCAGTGAATATTACTGAAAATATGCATAATTTTGTGTCATTTTATTTT
>JASXTE010000265.1:45000-47500 GCA_030280995.1 Hemileia vastatrix
ACTGTAGTAGTGTGTATATACTGATTTTACAAAAAATATTTTTTTTTGCAATGTTGAGTGTTTTTTTAACAAAGTGTTGCCAAGTTACCCATTTTAATATCATGATCAGTGAATATCACTGAAAATATGCATAATGTAGTGTCATTTCAATTTTTTTGTCATGTTGAATGTGTTTTTCCAAGTGTTGCCAAGTTCAACATTTCAATATCATGATCAGTGGAATATCAATGAAAATATGCATAATGTGGTGCCATTATAATTCTTTTGTCATGTTGAATGTTTTTATTCATAGTGCATCCAAATTCAACATTTCAATAATATGATCAGTAATTATCACTCACAATGTGAAGAGACACAAAAAAAAAAAATTCAAAAAAAAAATTTTTTTTAAAGAAAACACTTATCATTATTAGACTGTTGTGTTCATCACTCACAATTTGAAGAGCCAAAAAAAAAAAAAAAAAAAAAAAAAAAAAAAAAAAAATTAAAAATTAAAAGGAAATCACTAAGCACTATTAGACTGTTATATTTATCACTTACAATTTGAAGACACAAAAAAAAAAAAATTCAAAAAAAAAAAAAAATTCAAAAAAAAAAAAAAATTTCAGAAAATGATCTCACTAAGCATTATAAGACTGTAGTAGTGTGTATATACTGATTTTACAAAAAATATTTTTTTTTGCAATGTTGAGTGTTTTTTAACAAAGTGTTGCCAAGTTACCCATTTTAATATCCTGATCAGTGAATATCACTGAAAATATGCATAATGTAGTGTCATTTCAATTTTTTTGTCATGTTGAATGTGTTTTTCCAAGTGTTGCCAAGTTCAACATTTCAATATCATGATCAGTGAATATCAATGAAAATATGCATAATGTGGTGCCATTATAATTCTTTTGTCATGTTGAATGTTTTTATTCATAGTGCATCCAAATTCAACATTTCAATAATATGATCAGTAATTATCACTCACAATGTGAAGAGACACAAAAAAAAAAATTCAAAAAAAAAAATTTTTTTTAAAGAAAACACTTATCATTATTAGACTGTTGTGTTCATCACTCACAATTTGAAGAGCCAAAAAAAAAAAAAAAAAAAAAAAAAAAAAATTAAAAATTAAAAGGAAATCACTAAGCACTATTAGACTGTTGTATTTATCACTTACAATTTGAAGACACAAAAAAAAAAATTCAAAAAAAAAAAAAAATTCAAAAAAAAAAAAAAATTTCAGAAAATGATCTCACTAAGCATTATAAGACTGTAGTAGTGTGTATATACTGATTTTACAAAAAAAATTTTCTTTGCAATGTTGAGTGTTTTTTAACAAAGTGTTGCCAAGTTACCCATTTTAATATCATGATCAGTGAATATCACTGAAAATATGCATAATGTAAGTGTCATTTCAATTTTTTTGTCATGTTGAATGTGTTTTTCCAAGTGTTGCCAAGTCAACATTTCAATATCATGATCAGTGAATATCAATGAAAATATGCATAATGTGGGTGCCATTATAATTCTTTTGTCATGTTGAATGTTTTTATTCATAGTGCATCCAAATTCAACATTTCAATAATATGATCAGTGATTATCACTCACAATGTGAAGAGACACAAAAAAAAAAATTCAAAAAAAAAATTTTTTTAAAGGAAAACACTTATCATTATTAGACTGTTGTGTTCATCACTCACAATTTGAAGAGCCAAAAAAAAAAAAAAAAAAAAAAAAATTAAAAATTAAAAGGAAATCACTAAGCACTATTAGACTGTTGTATTTATCACTTACAATTTGAAAACACAAAAAAAAAAAAAATTCAAAAAAAAAAAAATTTCAAAAAAAAAAAAAAAATTCAGAAAATGATCTCACTAAGCATTATTAGACTGTAGTAGTGTGTATATACTGATTTTACAAAAAAAATTTTTTTTTGCAATGTTGAGTGTTTTTTTAACAATGTGTTGCCAAGTTACCCATTTTAATATCATGATCAGTGAATATCACTGAAAATATGCATAATGTAGTGTCATTTCAATTTTTTTGTCATGTTGAATGTGTTTTTCCAAGTGTTGCCAAGTTCAACATTTCAATATCATGATCAGTGAATATCAATGAAAATATGCATAATGTGGTGCCATTATAATTCTTTTGTCATGTTGAATGTTTTTATTCATAGTGCATCCAAATTCAACATTTCAATAATATGATCAGTAATTATCACTCACAATGTGAAGAGACACAAAAAAAAAAAATTCAAAAAAAAAATTTTTTTAAAGAAAACACTTATCATTATTAGACTGTTGTGTTCATCACTCACAATTTGAAGAGCCAAAAAAAAAAAAAAAAAAAAAAAAAAAAAAAAAAAAATTAAAAATTAAAAGGAAATCACTAAGCACTATTAGACTGTTATATTTATCACTTACAATTTGAAGACACAAAAAAAAAAAAATTCAAAAAAAAAAAAAAATTTCAGAAAATGATCTCACTAAGCATTATAAGACTGTAGTAG
>JASXTE010000265.1:57500-62500 GCA_030280995.1 Hemileia vastatrix
ATTCACCTATCTTTCTATATGTAAATGACAAATCAAAAAACACTATAAAATATTTCTCAAAAAAAAAGTCTCCAAAATAGTAAAACAGTAAGCTTCATTAGATTTTGGTAAACATTTATCATTATTAGACTGTTGTGTTCATCACTCATAATTTGAAGAGCCAAAAAAAAAAAAAAAAAAAAATTAAAAATTAAAAATTAAAAGGAAATCACTAAGCACTATTAGACTGTTGTATTTATCACTTACAATTTGAAGACACAAAAAAAAAATTCAAAAAAAAAAAAAATTCAAAAAAAAAAAAATTTCAGAAAAAAAAAAAAATTTCAGAAAATGATCTCACTAAGCATTATAAGACTGTAGTAGTGTGTATATACTGATTTTACAAAAAAAAATTTTTTTGCAATGTTGAGTGTTTTTTAACAAAGTGTTGCCAAGTTACCCATTTTAATATCATGATCAGTGAATATCACTGAAAATATGCATAATGTAGTGTCATTTCAATTTTTTTGTCATGTTGAATGTGTTTTTCCAAGTGTTGCCAAGTTCAACATTTCAATATCATGATCAGTGAATATCAATGAAAATATGCATAATGTGGTGCCATTATAATTCTTTTGTCATGTTGAATGTTTTTATTCATAGTGCATCCAAATTCAACATTTCAATAATATGATCAGTAATTATCACTCACAATGTGAAGAGACACAAAAAAAAAAATTCAAAAAAAAAATTTTTTTTAAAGAAAACACTTATCATTATTAGACTGTTGTGTTCATCACTCACAATTTGAAGAGCCAAAAAAAAAAAAAAAAAAAAAAAAAAAAATTTAAAATTAAAAGGAAATCACTAAGCACTATTAGACTGTTATATTTATCACTTACAATTTGAAGACACAAAAAAAAAAAAATTCAAAAAAAAAAAAAAATTCAAAAAAAAAAAAAATTCAAAAAAAAAAAAAAATTTCAGAACATGATCTCACTAAGCATTATAAGACTGTAGTAGTGTGTATATACTGATTTTACAAAAAATATTTTTTTTTGCAATGTTGAGTGTTTTTTAACAAAGTGTTGCCAAGTTACCCATTTTAATATCATGATCAGTGAATATCACTGAAAATATGCATAATGTAGTGTCATTTCAATTTTTTTGTCATGTTGAATGTGTTTTTCCAAGTGTTGCCAAGTTCAACATTTCAATATCATGATCAGTGAATATCAATGAAAATATGCATAATGTGGTGCCATTATAATTCTTTTGTCATGTTGAATGTTTTTATTCATAGTGCATCCAAATTCAACATTTCAATAATATGATCAGTAATTATCACTCACAATGTGAAGAGACACAAAAAAAAAAAATTCAAAAAAAAAATTTTTTTTAAAGAAAACACTTATCATTATTAGACTGTTGTGTTCATCACTCACAATTTGAAGAGCCAAAAAAAAAAAAAAAAAAAAAAAAAAAAAAAAAAAAATTAAAAATTAAAAGGAAATCACTAAGCACTATTAGACTGTTATATTTATCACTTACAATTTGAAGACACAAAAAAAAAAAAATTCAAAAAAAAAAAAAAATTCAAAAAAAAAAAAAAATTTCAGAAAATGATCTCACTAAGCATTATAAGACTGTAGTAGTGTGTATATACTGATTTTACAAAAAATATTTTTTTTTGCAATGTTGAGTGTTTTTTAACAAAGTGTTGCCAAGTTACCCATTTTAATATCCTGATCAGTGAATATCACTGAAAATATGCATAATGTAGTGTCATTTCAATTTTTTTGTCATGTTGAATGTGTTTTTCCAAGTGTTGCCAAGTTCAACATTTCAATATCATGATCAGTGAATATCAATGAAAATATGCATAATGTGGTGCCATTATAATTCTTTTGTCATGTTGAATGTTTTTATTCATAGTGCATCCAAATTCAACATTTCAATAATATGATCAGTAATTATCACTCACAATGTGAAGAGACACAAAAAAAAAAATTCAAAAAAAAAATTTTTTTTAAAGAAAACACTTATCATTATTAGACTGTTGTGTTCATCACTCACAATTTGAAGAGCCAAAAAAAAAAAAAAAAAAAAAAAAAAAAATTAAAAATTAAAAGGAAATCACTAAGCACTATTAGACTGTTGTATTTATCACTTACAATTTGAAGACACAAAAAAAAAAATTCAAAAAAAAAAAAAAATTCAAAAAAAAAAAAAATTTCAGAAAATGATCTCACTAAGCATTATAAGACTGTAGTAGTGTGTATATACTGATTTTACAAAAAAAATTTTCTTTGCAATGTTGAGTGTTTTTTAACAAAGTGTTGCCAAGTTACCCATTTTAATATCATGATCAGTGAATATCACTGAAAATATGCATAATGTAGTGTCATTTCAATTTTTTTGTCATGTTGAATGTGTTTTTCCAAGTGTTGCCAAGTTCAACATTTCAATATCATGATCAGTGAATATCAATGAAAATATGCATAATGTGGTGCCATTATAATTCTTTTGTCATGTTGAATGTTTTTATTCATAGTGCATCCAAATTCAACATTTCAATAATATGATCAGTGATTATCACTCACAATGTGAAGAGACACAAAAAAAAAAATTCAAAAAAAAAATTTTTTTTAAAGGAAAACACTTATCATTATTAGACTGTTGTGTTCATCACTCACAATTTGAAGAGCCAAAAAAAAAAAAAAAAAAAAAAAATTAAAAATTAAAAGGAAATCACTAAGCACTATTAGACTGTTGTATTTATCACTTACAATTTGAAAACACAAAAAAAAAAAAATTCAAAAAAAAAAAATTTCAAAAAAAAAAAAAAATTCAGAAAATGATCTCACTAAGCATTATTAGACTGTAGTAGTGTGTATATACTGATTTTACAAAAAAAATTTTTTTTGCAATGTTGAGTGTTTTTTAACAATGTGTTGCCAAGTTACCCATTTTAATATCATGATCAGTGAATATCACTGAAAATATGCATAATGTAGTGTCATTTCAATTTTTTTGTCATGTTGAATGTGTTTTTCCAAGTGTTGCCAAGTTCAACATTTCAATATCATGATCAGTGAATATCAATGAAAATATGCATAATGTGGTGCCATTATAATTCTTTTGTCATGTTGAATGTTTTTATTCATAGTGCATCCAAATTCAACATTTCAATAATATGATCAGTAATTATCACTCACAATGTGAAGAGACACAAAAAAAAAAAATTCAAAAAAAAAATTTTTTTTAAAGAAAACACTTATCATTATTAGACTGTTGTGTTCATCACTCACAATTTGAAGAGCCAAAAAAAAAAAAAAAAAAAAAAAAAAAAAAAAAAAAATTAAAAATTAAAAGGAAATCACTAAGCACTATTAGACTGTTATATTTATCACTTACAATTTGAAGACACAAAAAAAAAAAAATTCAAAAAAAAAAAAAAATTTCAGAAAATGATCTCACTAAGCATTATAAGACTGTAGTAGTGTGTATATACTGATTTTACAAAAAATATTTTTTTTTGCAATGTTGAGTGTTTTTTAACAAAGTGTTGCCAAGTTACCCATTTTAATATCCTGATCAGTGAATATCACTGAAAATATGCATAATTTTGTGTCATTTTATTTTTTTTGTCATGTTGAGTGTTTTTTTTCCAAGTGTTGCCAAGTTCACCCTTTAAATATGATGATCAGTGAATATCACTGAAAATATGCATAATTTTGTGTCATTTTATTTTTTTTGGCATGTTGAGTCTTTTTTTTCCAAGTGTTGCCAATTTCACCTTTTCAATATCATGATCAGTGAATATTTCTGAAAATATGCATAATTTTGTGCCATTTTATTTTTTTTGTCATGTTGAGTGTTTTTTTTCCAAGTGTTGCCAATTTCACCTTTTCAATATCATGATCAGTGAATATTACTGAAAATATGCATAATTTTGTGTCATTTTATTTTTTTTGTCATGTTGAGTGTTTTTTTTCCAAGTGTTGCCAAGTTCACCCTTTAAATATGATGATCAGTGAATATCACTGAAAATATGCATAATTTTGTGTCATTTTATTTTTTTTGTCATGTTGAGTGTTTTTTTTCCAAGTGTTGCCAATTTCACCTTTTCAATATGATGATCAGTGAATATTACTGAAAATATGCATAATTTTGTGTCATTTTATTTTTTTTGTCATGTTGAGTGTTTTTTTTTCCAAGTGTTGCCAAGTTCACCCTTTAAATATGATGATCAGTGAATATCACTGAAAATATGCATAATTTTGTGTCATTTTATTTTTTTTGTCATGTTGAGTGTTTTTTTTCCAAGTGTTGCCAAGTTCACCCTTTAAATATGATGATCAGTGAATATCACTGAAAATATGCATAATTTTGTGTCATTTTATTTTTTTTGTCATGTTGAGTGTTTTTTTTCCAAGTGTTGCCAATTTCACCTTTTCAATATCATGATCAGTGAATATTACTGAAAATATGCATAATTTTGTGTCATTTTATTTTTTTTGTCATGTTGAGTGTTTTTTTTCCAAGTGTTGCCAATTTCACCTTTTCAATATCATGATCAGTGAATATTACTGAAAATATGCATAATTTTGTGTCATTTTATTTTTTTTGTCATGTTGAGTGTTTACTTTCCAAGTGTTGCCAATTTCACCTTTTCAATATCATGATTAGTGAATATCATTGAATTTATGCAAAATTTTGTTTTATTTTATTTTTTTATGTTAAGTTTTTTTTTTCATGCTTAATGACTGTTTTTTAATTGATAATGAACTATTCACACTTTTATGTAGTCTTAATTTTATTTTGTTATGTCAAGTTTTATTGTTTCAAATTGATTTGAGTTAATTGTTATTATTACTTTACATGTTTCCAATTATTTAATTTGATGTTTGTTTTGCATTCTCTGGATCTTTCTTTGCAATGCATAATAGTTGACATGTTTCAAAGTTGAATGCGCTGCGCGTTCAATATTCATCAAGTTTGATATTCAATATGAATTA
>JASXTE010000284.1:0-64153 GCA_030280995.1 Hemileia vastatrix
AGGCTCGTTGCTCTGCAATGGCTCGTTCGACTGAGGACTGATCGTCATCACAGAGTCTACCTCGTCGGAGACATGGACGAGCTGGTAGCTTCTTCTGCTTCAGTCCTGCTCAGAGGTGCTCATCCCGAAGGAGAAGGTCTAGGAGCTTCGAATGCCAATGCTCCAGCTCCTACTGCCATGGAGGCATCTGGTTCGAATGACAGCAGAACTCGATCCAATCGTCCAGTCCCTTCAAGAACTGCAGAGAGGGAAAGAGAAGGTCGACCAGCAGGTCCAACTTCCATGGATGCTAGTAGATCCAAATCCAGAATCAGAGACACCTCTCGTGAAGGAAGGTTGGATCGAGAGAGGGAGCGAGAAAGAGACAGGACTCGTAGTGCAAGTCAGAATAGGAGCGAAAGGAGGTTGGGAGGCGGGCTCGCTGAATCGTTGGAGCCATTATGGAAGCTTCCTCAACAAATACCTTTCCAGCTTCCAGCATCAAGCCTTCGAAGTGATCTAGTATTCACTTACATGCACGAGGCTGACGCTAAATGCGGTGGACATAGTCATGCTCTTCTCAGCTCAGGCGAAGCTCCAGCTCCTCTTCCAATTTCGGAATTCCTCATGACTGCAGTTGACATTCTCTCAATCGAGAGAGAGTGGGAGATAGTCTCTTATCTGATCTGCCATCTACCTCATCAACTCGCAAACAAGCATCTCTTCTGTGGACCGAAAGCGCAAGTTCAAATCTTAGCTCTTCGACAGATCCTGTGCTCAGGTCTTCTCAAAGCCTCTCTAGTTCCAGACGTAGGGATACCAGATGGAGTCAAGAAAACAGACGTCTACGCCGTTTCCTATTCAATGCTGACTGTTCTGATCAGCTATCGAACTCTGTTCAATCGATCTCAACAGGATGAGCTGGTGGAAGCTTTCATCGCAGGTCTCAACAAGTCTCAAGCAACCGCCTTGCCTTGCGTACGAGCTCTTCAGTAGCATGTTACGAACTTCAAAGTCAACGACTCGACTCCTTCCTGGAATGCTGGTCAAGCTCTCGACGGTCATGTCTTCCATGACGATGAGCGTCCACATTCTGGAGTTGATGGTGGCCATCGGACACATCCCTTCGTGTTACGCCAACTTCACTGAAGGTGATTACAAGAGAGTGTTTGGAATCGCTCTTCAATATATTCAATACCTTCAATCTCCAGCTGCACTCACTCGAGAGGATCCAAGATCAAGTCCTGCTTCTTTCACACTCTCTCAATACGTCATGATGTTGGCTTACTACTGTATAGCTCTTTGGTTCATGTCTCTTCGAATAGGAGACCGACCGAAGCACGTAGCTTACATCGCAAGAGGTCTGCTCCTAGCTCACGAAGGAAGAGAGTCACTTTCGGATCAAACAGAAGTCATCTTCGATTTCTTATCTCGCTTCACCTATTCAACGCTGAACCCAAACCAAAAAGGTCTTTCGTAAACTCGGTCATCATGGGAGCTGCTTCCACAGGTATCGCAAGAGCCACGGCTGCCAAAGATCAAACCAGACAATCCAAATCCTGGCTCTTCGGAAAAGGTCTAGTCACAGTCTCGACGCTCAAGAAGGAAGGTTGGGTCGAAATTCTGGTTCGTAGAGCTTCAGGTACCACTGCTCTCTTTGCAAGCTAGAGAACGCTCCAGTCAGCCTTCTGCCGGAAGAGGATGGGAGAGAGTCGATCTTCCTGCTGCTCTGATGATGCAGAGAGATCCAGATGCAATGGCTCTACCTCTTCACACCGCTCCTCTCTTGCCTGCAAGAGGCGAGAACGGAGAGATTCTGTCTACATCGAAAAAGTGGTCACCTCGTCAGCATTCAGAGCATCAATTGAGGATTGGAGAACATCTTCGAGCTCGAAGACCAATAGGTCCTGCTCATTTCGGAGTAGTTCCTCGACCAAGAGCTGCCTCTTTCTCTGGAGGATTCTCGGGTTGTATCAATTCTTCTCCAAAGTCCTCCGGTAGATGCTTACTCTCAAGGGAAGCCAAATTCGATGGCTGTCACCAAAGCTGAAGAAGATCAAGAGAACCAGAAGCCAGCGGAGGATGCTTCATTCTCTCTGAAGACGTACGCTCAGAAGCGATGAGAGAGGTCATGAGAGACATTCTGGAGATTCCAGGATCTGTAGCGAATGCAGGAGAGGGGGAAGAAACGAAAGAGGTCGCTGCTAACGGAGGAGGAGCCGTCACCAGTGGTGGTTCAGGTCTTACAGGATCAGCTCCAGTCAAAGGAGGAGGTTCAGCAACTGCAAGAACTGGAAAGGATGTCATCATAGATCCTGGATTCATCGCACTCCAACTCTCAGCTTTCCCCGACATGGCCACTGACAAGGCTCCCCTTCTTCTTCCAGACGAAGCTGCTACTGATCGATTCATTCGTACCCTAGATCAAGCACCAGTGGTAGACTTTCACAAGATCGGAGTCGTCTATGTAGGTCCTAATCAAACCACTGAAACGGAAATCTTGAGCAATCGTCATGGCTCTCCAGCGTACACTCAATTCTTATCTGGTCTTGGTTCTCTGGTAGCTCTCAAAGGTCAAGAAGATGTCTATACCGGTGGGATTGGATCGACAATCAGACGATCATGGAAAGTACGCTTATGTCTGGGGTGATGACATTACTCAGATTGTCTATCATACTTCAACGTTGATGCCGAACAAACCTGAAGACACGAATCGATCTGCTAAGAAAGCTCTCATCGGAAATGACTGGACTCACATCGTCTTCAACGAGAGTGGAGGAGAATACACTTTTGGAACCATTCCTAGTCAGTTCAACTTCGTCAACATTGTCATCAGTCCTAACTCAAGGGGTGGAGCTAATTTGGGATCGGTCGCTCCAGTCGATACTACTTCTGTGAGCGACGAGATCTTATCGATAAAGGCTTTCCGATTTTGTTCTCAATCTCGGCTTACATGTCTGAACCTTTCTTCTCTTTTCTCTTCTTCCTCCTCTTCTTCTGATCACAGATCGAGTCTCTCTTCAGACTCGACCTGGGCTTCCTGATTTCTCTCCAGTTGGTGATGGCCAGCTAGTTTCAGCAGCTGCCATGCCTGCTTTCGTAAGAGTTCTGGCTCTCAATTCGAATCTAATGAGTCAGATCTATCTAGACACAGGAGAAGCAATGCAGCCTTACAGAAGTAGTGAGTAGAGTGAGACGAAATGACGAAATGAATTCTTCTTGGACCAATCTCTTGCTTTCCAAGTCGCTCTCGACCATCGCTGATCATTTCGCTTCTTTTCCTCAATCTCCCTTACTCTTACTCCTCTCAGACTGGGTGTCTCGTCTTCAACACATTACTAGATTCAGGTCTCAGCTCCAAGCCAAAAGAGCAAAAGCTCAAGAAGAAGAAGATTCTCAAGAAGACCAGGATCCTCATCTCTTCTCTCATCTCTACTAGATTCGGTTCTTCCGGGTGCATACCAAATTTCTTCTTCGGCCTTTGCATCTTCAAGTCATACCAGAATGCTTTCTTCTGCTCCTTCTCTCCTTCTGGAATGTCCTGAGATCTATCTAACCTCTTCAGTCTTAGTACTTCTTCACTCGCCTGCAATTTCATGCCCCCTTTCTTTGTTTTCATACAATTCCCATCATCGTTAATATCTTCACTCAAATGCTCATTTTCGACGTTAGAATCGGTTTCACAATGGCAAATTTGATCTGCGTCAATGTTCGAAGTACCGAATTACAAATCGAGATCATCGTCTGGATCGTCTTCATCCTCATCATCTTCGCTTTCAGGTTCAAAGAGAATGTTACCTTTTTTGGGAGCTTCGTTTGAATTCTGACTTTCTTGCTGTTTATAGAAAGTATAAGGTAAAGGACGTCATCTCTCCTAGCTCTTTGGAAGAAGTCTCTGAAAGATTGAAAGGGAGATTTCCGACGAGTTTCGAATGTGGATCTTGATGTTGGTCTTGGTTCGATGAATTAGCAGAGCTTTGATTCTGATTGGCAGAAGTAGACTTTGTATTTGATTGTTGAGGATTAGGATTCTGATGAACTGTCGTTTGAACTTGATCTTTTTCCCAAGGAAGCCTTCTATTGTGAACCTCGGATTGAGTCATATCCAATCCAACTACAGATATTCTAGCTCCAGATGTCTCATTCTGAGTCCTCACCAGACCAAGGATTTCTTCCGACCATTCCCAGTTCGATTTCGACTTCTAGTCTCAATCATTGCCCATCGAGAATGATTCTTTGGATCTTCATCTGATCTAGAGGATAATTTCAACTTGTCTATAGTGATGGAAGAGATTGCTGGAGTTGTTGATGAGGATCTTATAGAAGAGGATTTGACGTTTGAATTCTCTTGAGATGAGAAAGCTTCTTCGATTTCGAAGTTGACGTTCCTAGAACCAGAAGTAGAGAAATGAACGTCTCCTCTAGAAGCCACATTATTTAAAACGCCCCAAAATCTAGGATCCACATCTGATTGTTCTTCGGAATTGGAAGCGAGGTTTGATCTCTTCTTTTTCTTTCTTGATCCCCTCTACCATTTCGATTTCCCATTTCTAACCTCTTTGCTTCTTCTCTACTTCTAGCTTGTCTTTCATTCTTGATGGATTCCAACATTGAATCAGAAGTCGTCGGAGGTAATAGACCGAATTCTTTGAGTAAGATCCTAGGTAGAGAAGGGGAATGAAGTCTGAGGATTGAGGTCAAACTGATGAAGATGAAGCTTTGGTTGAGTCTTCCACAGAAGACGAGTTCGAGTTTGAAGAAGAAAAGATCAATGGAGAAAGTAGAGAGGAGAACAGAGACTTTGCGAAGGAATTGGTGGAGTCTAGAGGATGAACAATGATTAGAGTGAATGTGGATTGATGGTTTTGAGAATGACCTTGATGAATTCGTAGACTGCATCGTAGCTTCTCGATGAGATGAATCGTATTGCTCTAGAAGAGAATCCAAAGAATCTATGACGATTGTGAGATGAGCAGATGGTCCAGCTGAAAGAAAAAGAGAGGGAATGACATGGAAGAGAAGGAGGAGAGATCCTTCAGTGCTCTGATACAGAAGGCTCTCAGATAAATCTTTACTACTGCCAAGTTATCTTGATATTGGATCTGATTAAGTCGAATGTCCTATCCGTCCCCGTGCTGCTGCCAGTCAAAGCATAGAATGCACTTTACTGACCTTTGCGTACCCTCTCTCTGACTCTGAAAGCCAACTCCTTCATGCTGAACACTCTCTGAATCCCTTTGTTCTTATTATCCATTTGCTCTGATGAAGAAATGACTTGACCTTCGAGGTCATCGTCGTAACCTTGGGTGCAATTATGAGCATCAATGACTTGCAATCCGTCTCTTCCCTGTTCTGACTGGTAGATAGACTGAAGGCTCTCTCAGAGTAGAGCACAATAAAGCTTGATGATTCCTGAACCATACAAAAACAGTTTAGATAAGTGAAAGACATGAGAGAAGTCGTAGAGAGAGAGCAAGAGCTCGATTGAGAAACAAGAAGAAAGCTTTCTTGCTCACCTTTGAAGAGTTCTGATTAGGATTTCCCTCAGCAGCAAACTCGCTGAAAGTTGTACCGAGTCTTGAATGAAAACCAAAGAGGGAGATGAAGTTGAAGTGTGATCCAATTGAGCTTGAATCAATGAGATCGTCGAACTTGACGAACTCATCGTTGCAGTTGGAAGCGCAAGCTCGAGAAGATCTTTCTCGCTTGCTCAAGCTCTCTCTCTCTGTGTATCTGTCTCATCACCTCTTTAGTCTCTGACTAATCTCATTTCTGAACGAACCTCGTTTCTGCCTTCGACTTCTCTTTGTCCCAACACTTCTTTCTCCCTCTTCTACCTCTGGACCCATCTGCATACACGTTGTCGACTGGATCGAACCTTCGTCTACTGAGATAGTTATAGAATGATCGAATGCTTTCGCATCGAGATTCAACGATGAGGCATCAGAGAAAAGATGGGTGGCTTCAGAGATAGAAGAGAGAGAGAAGAAGATCCAGGGGAAGAAGAAGAGGTTGCATGACGAGGTCGAAGTGGAGATTGACAGATCTGTTGAAGATCTCGAGACTGAAGTAAGTTGCGAGTTTCGAGCTTTGAGTGTCTTGATGAGAAGCGAGAGAGGATTGGTGGTGAAAGAAGTCTCAAGAAGAAGAACCCAAAATCATGTTTCGACTTATCCTATTTTGACTCCGAAGAGTCGAATGCCAAACAACATCCCGATTCACTCTTCTCATCAATTTATTAAAGCATTTGGGAGGGATTCCGTTTGTAGGAAACACCTTGGGCGCTTCAACTCTTCTGAACAAGCTGCGAATCGTGGTCGATCTCGACAAGAAGAAAAGCTGGAAGCGGTGTACTTGTACAGCAACGAATTGAGGTCAAGAGGTCCTCAGTTTGACAAAGAAAATAAAACCAATAAGAATCGAGTATTAGATCACCGACCTCAGCCAGTGAATAGAAGAGAAGCATCAGAAGTAGTAGGAGCGTTACGGAGACGGACAGTTGGACACGAGAGAGCAGCGATGAGCGAATAGAGAGTCAAGAGAGACAGGCGCCTCACAGACTCCAAAGGCTTGAAGCACTGCAAGAGCATGGGAAGAAGAAGTGAAAAAAAAGTGAGTCAGCTCAGAGTGAAAAGCAGAACACGGTTCTGGGAGAAGAAATGAAGTCCCAATGCTCGTCTCAAAAGCGGCAAATTTTGGACTACCCAAACCGCTTCCAAGATCATATCCAGTAGTAGCGTTGAAGCCAATATTTTTGTCCCCACAACCCAAAGCTCCACCAGAAGTGATGTCATTGAAAGCCTCCGGGTGTTTGTAAAGTGTAGGATTGATCCAACCCACTCTTCCTTTTCCAACTTTCTTTCTCGCGTCGTTGATGAGAGCAATGATCGAAGCAAACGTTGGTGCACTGGATCGATAAGGGGATAGGGTAGTTAGAGAGTTCTTTTCAGAGAGTTTTCTCAAGAGAACGAACCAGAGGCAGATTCTAAGCTGACAGTTGCTGACTCAAGTACTGAACACTTACGCAGCAGAGGTACCTCCTGCGATACGATTTTCTCCGTTTCTAATAGTAGCATACCGAGATCCTAGACATGCAAGATCTATAAGAATCAGAAGGAAAACATAAGAATTTAGATCAGATCAGAGTGTCAAAGACCTAGCGAAGATTACTGAAGATCAGCGCGAGATCATAAAAGAGAGGTTTTTACTCACCTGGATAACCTCTTCCGGTAGAGTTGTAGAGCCCACTTTGGAGCCTTGTTATCAGGAGAAGCCAGATATTGAGAGAGAGCTGACTTTTGAAAATCAGGGGTTGAAAGTAGTTTGAAGTTCCACCACCGCTATAATAGGCCGCCAGATCTGGGGAAGCGACTTCTTCGGGGGAGAATCTTTGAGTAGCTCCCACTGAAGTTATGAAAGGGGCATGTATTGGAAACAGAGGATGAAATGGAGGACAAGTCTTTGATTTGTCGAAGGTTCCAACCCCAAAATCCCCACTTCCAAATACGATCGTGCTGCCTAATGCAGCCAGTTTATGAGCATTGAAGCAGGTTTCAAAAGCTTCAGCTTGAGTGTAAGTCATCTCTTCATCGATTAAAAAAAGGGTGATTACCTTGGGTTGAGAGTCAGCCTTGATGAAATGTTGGAAGGCCTCTGAGAAACCATCTTGGCCACCGAAATTATAAACTGTGCTATGAAGTGGAAATGTCGCTGCCACAAACAATCTCTACATCCAGAATAGCTTCAAATCCAGGGTTTGATGGGTCATTCGATCCTTCCCCCACATTGACGATTGGAATTTTATATCCAGCTGCGTCTGGACGATATTCTTTCAAGAATTGTGTTAGATCCTTTTGGCTGGTGGACGAGTTAAGGAATTCAAGGATAGCAACATCGACATTCTCCGGGTCTCCTTTTGAAGGAAGGTACTCGAAGGTTCCGTAGAGTTTACGCTGAAAGAGAGGCAGATAATCATTTAACGTCAGGTCTGGCTTTTTTCCCTCTCTCTCTAGCTGATCGTCGCTGTTCTGATGTACTCACAAGACAATCAGGAGTAACTTTTATTTCATCGCATTCTTTAGGAACAGCTGAATCCTGGACATCCGCTGCATGTTGGATCTCATGGTCATCAACTTTTTGTTTGTGAGTGTTTGGGGCTTTGATCTCATGAAAGTTTGCGATTGGATAGATGTTTTGAACATACTGAGCGATAGAAGCGTCTACAGTGTATTCTTTAGTTCTTAAAGCCTTTGACTCTCCAGAGTAGGAGTAGATAAACGTTTCAAAGTTGGCTGACAACATTTGAGAAGTCCGAGCGACTGAAGATCTGATCTCGACTTCGTCACCTAGAGCAGAGAATGCGTAATCAGAATCTTGAACACCTTGAGACTTAAAATAGTTGATGACTGCAGTTCTTCCTTCATCTGAGACTGAAGCGTACTGTCTGAGCTCGTCCTTTGTTAGCCATTCTCCTTGAGACTCGGCTATTTGGTACATTTTCTCGGTCAAACCATCCATGTCTTGACCTTTCAGTGACATCGTATAGGTCATCCGATCAGTATCGATAGCCTTTGGGAGAGAAAAAGTCAAAGATGAGCGAGTGTCGAGATAGAAGTCAGGCAAAGAAAGTGTCGTCAGTGCGCGCTAACTCTTCCAAGAAAACTCTCTGCTTTCAACTCTTTCCTAGCACTACTCACCTTTCCAATACTTTTCCAAACCGACGGAATGATAGGAGCTTGGAAAACTTGTCCTTGAGTAGGTGAGGATGGTGCTGCTAAAGCAGAAGTGGCCAAAGCAATTGAGACCAAGACGAGTTGAAGTTCATAGCGACAAAGATTGACGCGTGGAGGTGGTGAAGTAAGGAGGTGAATTTCTGGAGTGAGCTATGAGGAGTTCTGACCAGAAAAAGAGGAGGATAATAGAGAAATGCGAGAAAAAGGTGGCAAGAGAGAAGGGGAGACGCGTGGCTCTTCCAGAAGAAGCCTCCTTTTTAAGGACTCGATTGAAGCTGATGTGCACG
This sequence comes from Hemileia vastatrix, assembly GCA_030280995.1. Classification (NCBI taxonomy): domain Eukaryota; kingdom Fungi; phylum Basidiomycota; class Pucciniomycetes; order Pucciniales; family Zaghouaniaceae; genus Hemileia; species Hemileia vastatrix. Next base: position 8,999 of record JASXTE010000284.1, read on the forward strand.
ATCCACCACCCCACCGAACCTGAGGCCCGTTTGAGACCGAAAGGAAGAAGCTCGAGGATCGCGCTCGTGTCTCGTGTCTCTCGCTTTGCTCCTGAGGACAAACTGAGGAGAGGTTCGAGAAACTGCTGCCCTTGTCTTTTTCCTTCTCGGTAGATGTCTTGACGACACTTTCTTCCCTCTTCGAAGGAACAGGATAAGTAAAGGGAAGAAACCCAAGCAAGAAGCCTCTCAAATTGTCTCTTTCTTGGGTTGAGAGTTCCGTTGAGGGATAACAAGAAGCTTCTTTCTCCAAGAAGATTTTCGAAAAACTTCGTCAAAGACGTTCTCAACGTCGTTTTTCAGAATCTCGCTCGTTCTTTGGCTTCAAAAAAATTATTCAGCCGAAGTAAGAACATACTTTAAACAAGAAGACTTGATGTACGAAGTGATTTTGACTGCACTACCTCCTTTCTCGTCGAGGAGATCTTTCCCTTTCCCTCTCCCTGTGACGATCCCTAGAATCTCTACTTTCATAAGACCTGTTCCTACTCCTATCATCATATTCATATCTCCTATAGTCATCTCTCCTATCTCTATCATGAGCAGAAGCTTTCTCCCTAGAATAATCTCTGTCTCTTGAATCTCTATCTCCACCATTTCTCTTCTCCTCTTCCAATCTTCTCTTTTTCATTTCTTCGAATCTATTCACGCCTCCTCCATCAGCTTCGTCGTCACTAGAATCATGACTTGCTTTCCTTCTCTTTCCTTCCTTTTTCAATTTCCTCTCTTCTCTAATCCTTGCTCTTTCTTCTTTACGTCTCTTCTTTTCTTCTTTCTCTTGATCCTTTGATGATGAAGAGGGACTTGTCTTTACGTTGTTTTGATAGATAAGATGCCATTGGATCTTCTAAATCTAGATCTAAATCTTCTTCCAGTTGATCCGATGCTTTTGAACGAGATGTAGAGACTTGGTTGGAATTGGAAGGACCTGAATGATTTGAGAGGAGATCCGAGACAATAGGAGGTTGAAAAACGTCAGATAGGGTCAGTGATCATGAGTAAGAAAATGAAAGTTTTCACTTCTGGAATGAAACTTAAAGTAAAGAGAAACTTCTCCCTCGTCTCCCAAAAACTCACAGCTTCTCCAATCAATTCCGGTCTAGCATTGAATCTCATCTCTTCTCTCTCCTTAAACTTGCCCTTATTATCCTTATCTTTTCCACCTGTTTGAAATCCTTTACATGTTCGACTCTAATCTTTCTATCCAAAATGGTTGAATCGTTGAGATTGTCCACTGCCAAGATAGTAGATCTCTGATCTTCGTAAAGTAAGAAACCGAATCCTCTTCTAGTACCAGGTTTTGGAGTAGGGTTTCCTCCATTAGAATTCTGTTGTTGTTGTTGTTGTTCTTTTCCGGGTTGAGGAGCTCTATGTCTTGTAATGAAATGTCTAGGATTTCTCCATATTGAGAAAAGATGGTGATTACGTCTCCTTCTGTCAAGGCGGTTGGTAAGCCTCCTACGTAGATGTAGGCTGAATCTGAGAAAGTAGGTAGAAAGTAGAGAGAAGAAATGGGGATTAGATGTCAATTGAGATAGAGCAAGGAATTGAGGAGTCTCACCAGGCTCAAGCAAGAAGAAAGTCAAAGTGAAGCGTCTGTTCATCGTGACACCAGAGGTCTGCGTCATCAAGAAACACTGTGTATTATTCCAATTCCTCTGAATTTCCATTTTGCCAGAGACTGCCTTTTATCTACTGATGTGATTCGGATTGCCATTGACTTTGGATGGATGCTCACCTTTGAATTCTTCATGCCAGCTTGCACCTGGAGCGAGAGCGAGCTCTAGTTCCTTCTGATTGATCCTGGAAGTGGATTTGATGTTGCTGAAAGGGAATGAAAGTGGTAGAAAGAGAAAGAGAAGGCAGCGATTAGAGAATAGAGTCAATCGATTAGGGTAGCAACTGTGCTGTTCTACTCACTTCATCCTATCTCTCTCTTCTCCTGACTTCACTCTTATGATTCTTGTTTCTTCTGCAGCTGAATCGTTGATCTTATCAATTCCTCCCTCGCCTTGATTTGAATTGATTCGATGTGTTTTGCTCAGTTGAGTTCTTGGTCAAAGTCAGATCACTTAATTCTCTCTCTCCCATCCAACCCAACCCAACCATTCATCATGAAGTCAACATTTTCACTTCTACTTTCTTCTCTTCTTCTAACTTCTTCTCTTTCATTTGCCGCACCATCTCAATTAGTCTTTGGAGACAAATCCCTAACTTCCTCTTCTCCATCTCGCGATCCAGACTTTGTCGACATTCTCGAATCTCAATCCTCATTCAATGATAAACTCCAAGAACTCCTCCAAGACGCACAAGAATTATCCAAAGAAGTCATTACTGAATCCTATTCAAAAGTAGCAGATCTATCAAACCAAGCTGAAATCGAAGCTTTATTAATCGCAGCTTCATTAGAAGACAAGGTGATGGAAATCCTACCTTTACCTCAAGATGGAGATCATCATGATCAGAATGGTATCACCAAAGGATTGAAATCTGGTTTGAATCATTCAAAGAAACCTTTAAAGAATGACGTTTCAATCCCTGATTTACCTAATTGGGGTGCTTTCAAGAATTTGAATGCTGATACTCAGTTGGATGCTCCTTCTCCTCCTGGTGGAGGTTGGGTTTGGTCTTCTTGTGGTCAATCACAGGATGCCGTCATTGTTCAGGATATAAAGGTCACTCCTGATCCTCCTAGACCTGGTCAGAACTTGACCGTTCACCGCAAAGGGAATCGTTAACTCTAAGTTAGAGGTGAGTAAGATTGAAGATCTGGGGAGAGAAAGGAGAGAGAGGGGTTGGTTCAACCAAAAGATAAGAGTGATCGTCTCAATTCTCGCAGAGTGAGCAGAGTGAAGAGGAGATTAGAATATAAATCATGAAATTGACACGCAAAAATTGGGATTCCAAATGAGGAAAGGAGAGGATATCGATTGGCCTGTCGTGGAAGCAAAACGAGGGTGGCGGAGTCACAAATGCTCCTCCCTCTATATTTCCCTTCTTTCAAGATGGTTCCCTCTTGATGTAAAGATATCGAATACAACCCTTCGATTACCATCAATCTGCTCGAGATCAGCGCTTTCATTCTCTTCGTTCATGACCCTGATCTACCAATCTTTCTCACCCCCCTTTCCTCCCTATCACACGACCACTTTTTTCTTCCCCTTTCTCTCGATCTCACTATACAGAACGGTACCTACGCAGACGTGGTAGTCAAGCTAGGTCTGATCAAGTTATTGACTCGTCGTTTTGACGTCTGTGAGGAAGCAAAGAAGAACGACGCTCAGGTCCAATGTCCAGTTGCTCCTGGTCCTTATGAAATCGAACAGACTGTCGCTCTTCCAAGGGAAATCCCTCCTGGTGAGTAGGATAAAAAGATATGTTCTCTCTCGATTTCATGCTCCGATCCTTAAGAAGGAAAGCCTCTTTGAAGCAGCAAGAAGAGCTACTCGAAGTTTTGTAAATGAATCCTTTTGCTTCTTGAATCCTTTTGCTTCTTCTTCGTGCAAGAAAGTGACCTTTAACCCTCTTCTTCTGTTTTTCTTCTCCAGCCAAATTCAACGTTCACGTCACTGGTGGAACTCAAGATGACGAAGATCTCTTATGTTTGGATCTCTCTATCAACTTCATGCATCGTAGTTAGAAGTCGAGTCTTGTTAGATTCAATCCTCGATCAGTCTCTCTCTCTCTCAAAGACAATGCAGTCCCAACAACTTCATCTACTCTTGTTCATACCAACCCTTCTTGGTCCACTCCTGATTTTGGAGTATTCTCTTTTGTTTCTTGTTGCAACGGTTCTCCTCTTTCTCTTCCAACTTCTATGAAGCATAATTCTGTTTACTTTTTCTCGTCTCTTGTATGTGTATAAAGCAATCATATCTGATAATCATGACCATCTTGGACTTGGGGCATGTCACTGATCTGAATACGTTACGAGAGCGGTATAGTATGATACAACAAAATAAAGCACGCGAAAACAGAGAGAGATTTGGAATGTGCTCATCGATCAAGTAGAAGAGTCTTGAGAAGTATGACATTTAAAAGTCGAACCATAGAATTCCTTCAGAATTGGTGATGATGGATTCTCCCCCAACTTTCAACTTTTCGAGAATGATCGATTGGTTTGGACCAGACTCTTCTTCGATTCTTCTAGCTTCCCCTTTTCTCTCATCTACATCCAATACGACTCTCCTTTCATCTAGATTACGAAGAATGACATCACCTTTTGAAGTTTCCGCTTTGAAATTCCCCTGAAAAGAATCAGCATGTTGAACTCTAAGGTCGTTATCTCCAGTTTGAACTTTAGAGAATAGAACAACGTCTTCAGGTTGGCTTCGATAGCCTACTTTGGTGAAACCTCTATCTGCTATCGCTGAGACGTTGATTGTGGATTGAGATGAGATTGTGGAGTTTGTTGAAGGAGAGAGTAGTTCTACATCGCATTGAAGTCCATTTGCAGCTTTGATGTGAAGAGCTTTCGAGATGGACGCCAAAGCAATGGAAACGCCAGCGTCAATAGATCTTGATGTTGTCGTTGGAGATCTCAACTCTGAAGCTAAAGTAACGCCCCGTGCGCTGAGAGATATTGAGACTGATGATTCGACCTTTTCTACTTGGATCGAATGAAGAGAAGTTAGATTAACGTTTGAATTTGACTTGAGGAGCGAGCCAGAAGAAATGCGTCCTTCTGAGATCACAGTAACGATCCTGTTGCAGTCATGGTCTAAAAGGAGAGAACGGGAAAAGGAAGAGAAGGTCAATCAAGATTGCATTTAAGACTCTCGACATCGCATCGCTTCCCAAGCTATGGAAGCGGGCTGAGAACTCACTCTGATTTGAACATCGGAAGTAGAATCCACGAATACATCTCCAAACAATAAGTCCTCGGCATTCGTCAAGCCCATAACACCCTTCGAGTGAAGATGAGACAAAGCAGAAGTCGCTCTCTTATCTCTTCCTCCTCTTCGCATCTCTTCCGGAAACATACCACAAGAGCCACTTCGAGCGTTTTGGAATCTTTCCACCGATTTCCATCACTCTGTAGGACTGACATGACTTGTTCATTTCGACGTCTTTGGAGTTGAGAGACAGTCAACGTCTTGAACATGTCTTGATCATCAGCGTAAACCTCTGCTCTGATGAGAATCTTGCCCTTAGGAGGAGTGTCTAGAACGTTGGAGAAGACTGTACTGCCTTGGAACTTGGTCCCTTCAGAAAGGAAAGAGAGTGAAAGATTGGAAGAGATAGGAAGAACAAATTCGGAGTACGTAAACCACGCGGGCTCGCTCTTGTCGTTGTCCATGATTCGTGGAGTTGACCAGTTGCCTTTGGAGATTAGTTTTCCAAGTTTCGGATCTGGTGATGGAGCCGGCTTCGAGGGGATAGCGAGGAGAGTAAGAATTTGCTCAGCACGAGAAGATAGCAGAGCAGGAGAAAGTAGTGATGAAGTCACTGACGCTAGACTCACTATGTATACGTCATCTTCCTCATCCTTGATCCTCCTAGCTATTATCCAAGTTATAATCGAAGCGAGAGTGGCGAAGAGGATCAGAGCTACACTGAAAGGGATCTCCTTTTTCTTTTCTTTCTTGAACGAGAGCTCAAAAGAGGTCGTCTTTCTTCGTCATCCTCGTCTACAGAGTGAGATATGGGAGTGGGATTCAGTTCTTCCAGGCTGTTCCGATCGGTTTCCGGTCTTGATGAAGGCCAGCGTGCTCTGCAGCTTGATAATAAGGGGAGGAGCTGCAGTATCGTGAACCGAGTAAAAGTTATCGTTTTCAACCGTTCCACCTATTGAATCCGGTTGATTTGAGCTTGAACCTTCTTGAAAACTCCTAGATCTATGAGTTGCAGTCGGCGGTTGATCCTTGATCGTCATGGAAGCAAGATGATGGTGATGGTAGAAGGAGAGTGAAAGTCAACCACCAGGTCTAGATTTGAGCGCTCGAGCAAAAAAGTTGCTCGTTTTCGCTCCTCGTACAGAAGTTGACTTTTTCACTCAGTTCCCATCTTTCGGACACTTTCTCTCAAGTCTCTGAACATGGATCTTCTGATTCTTCACTTGCTCTATGCCTCTCTTGCTGTCGTGTTTTCGACAGTGAATCGTTTTCTTCGGTGCGGAATTAGATTTCAACCCGCTTCATTACAAGACGAAATCATCAAGGTTTGTTGTCTACAAACATACGTTCACAAGAAAAAGTAGTATTGAAGCAATTGATGAAAGGGCAAGGTGGTAAAGAGGTGACAAAAAAGGCTAGACTCTAGAGATTAAAAGGGGAGATGAAAGACAAAATGTTCGCGAAGGGGCATTGGATCAAAGATACACTTCTATCGACTCTAGATGCGATTAATGAGGTCCAACAAAGGAGTATTCGACATCGCCAGATGAGTTGGCGGATGAAGAGTACTTGAAGAGAACGGCACCGTCCTTGTCGATTGTGACGTAACGATGTTCGTTAGTGGTCCTCGTTCTTGTGAGCAATGAAGTCGAACGCACTGTAGTAGGTGCTCAAGCTCCAATAGTTGAGCACTTGAGATTTGTCATCAGCGAATGAGCAAATTGAGGAAAGCATTCTGTTGTTTGATGCAGATTGAACGTCGTTGGATTGGTAGGAAAGACAGTGCTTGGCTGGTGGAGAGCTGACGTGAGCAGCAATGTGTCCGTAGCTGAGAAAGAGAGTAGAGGAAAGAGAGAGGTAGAGGAAAGAGAGAGGTAGAGGTAAGAAGAGGCGTCAATCGACTGTCGCTGGTCTTGAAGGCTGGCATTTAACTCTTGAGCGGATTTCGTTACGTTGTATGTGTCGATACGAACTAGGTGATCGATTTTCCTTGGTTTTCGGTGGTGTAACCCATGTACTTGGAATCACAAGTGTAGAAATCGAACTTGGCGTCATCTCTAGAGAAAGCTGATCCATCGTCTTTCTTGGTGGTCAAGTATCTGGCTTGAGCTCTGTTTTGTTTTTGTATGAAAGAGGGAGTCAAGTCAGTAAATTTTCTAAGCGAAGTCAAGCATCAATTGTTTCCATCGCGTGTTTGCTCACCCGTTACGGTCTGGTAGAGTGGCATTGGAAAGACCCACGTAGATTCCAGAGTTAGAGTTAGTTGGTCCATAAGACTTGGTGAGGACTAGAGGACCTCCCCCTGAGCCTCCTTGTAACTTGCAGTTGACAGTGTCAGCAGCACGGCTGGAAGGGATGAGTAGAGCGAGAGAGAGGATGGAAGCGAAAGAAGAGAGCATCTTGACTGCGATTGAAGGTAGGGAAGATTTGAAGAAGGGAGTTGTTGTTGAGGGAAATACAAAAGAAAGGCCTTCTACTCTCCTCCATTTTATACCTTTTTGGAGAGGAGTTCTCACCCCTTGATTGGTTGGGTGGCGCATTCCTGCGTTTCTCGATCTCACGATACCCAGTCTCGTGGTGGATTGAGCCCAAAAAAGGAATGATCCGCAGGTTTCCGACTCTAATCGCTTTCTTAGGCTCATTCTGCAGAACGGAAGAAGGAGAAGAAGCGGCCACGGAAAGAGAGAGGCTTTCGAGAATCCGAAGACGACTTGCTCACGTTCGTCGTCTTCCGATTGCCTCCCCATGCCCCTCTCTTGCATGCAACTTCGTGGATCTCCTCACTCCTGTACTTCGCGATCACTGGACAACTTCAATCAAAGAGATAGCTTTAACGAAATCGGGGTCAAGTAGTCTGACTAGTCTCGCAACGTTTGGGATGCTCTGGATTCCTGCTGTGCATCCTCATCCACTTCCACCTTGATTAAGATTCTCCTCACCTTTCCTATAAATACGCTTTTCAGAATCTTCTCCCTTCCTTCATCTACTTCTACACACTCTCTTCAAATCTTCTCTCTTCCACCACCTCTGCCTTCCACTCAAGATGTTCTCTGCTTCTCTTCTCACTTTGACTCTCGCGGCTCTATCCCTTCCATCAATCTCTGCCTCTCCTGTCTCCAGAGCTGATCAAGTCACTTGCAAGCCTTCCATCAAAGGATCACTCTATCTCACCCCACTCTCCGGTGAAGGTGATGACGTTGCAGTCTCGCTAACTCGGTGGAACTTATACTCATCAAGATTAACAACGGAGACAAGTCTTCAGTCTTATTGACCAAAGGTGACTCTGGACCAGTCGTGGCAGACCTATTCGAGTTTGCAGAATGCGACAGTAAATACGAAGGATATCAACAAGGTATTCCACACACTGTCTCGTACGGAATCTTGAGACCAAGTGGCTCTAAATCTCACTGTATCACTGCCAGTGAGTGTCGCGAGTGGCAAAAAGAGCTCTGAGCTCTCGTGAAACAGTTCTCACTTCCGTATCTTTGAGTCTTGGATCAATTGACTGAACTTTTCTTCTTATTCCTTCTCATCGCTTTATTTCTCTCCAACAAAAGGTGCCGGAACTTTGACTGGGGCCGCTCCATCCCAACCTTTCACTGATTCAGTTTGTCCAAAGACTGACGACTCCAAACAACTATGGTCGTACTTCCTTTATTCTGGAGGCAATGACAGGATCACATTTTTGGAACACGACAACGCTCACTCCGATACTCCACAGAACCACAAGATCATCATTTCCAGCTCTGGAAAGCATGGTCAAGTACAACTCGTTACTGACGATGCAGTACCAGCTGGCGTAACCACTTACCAGTTTCGCTTCAAGAATGCAAGCTTTGCTTAAGAGTTCAGCTCTCAAGAATTGGAGACTTCTCCTTCTTGCTCTGCTCCAGTTCCCGATCGTCGGCTCTATCCACTCTCTTTTATCAACTGGTTTCCATCACTTGTCGTCGTTCATTCTTCTCATCATCAATGTCCGAGTTTACTCTCTTTCTGTACTCAGAAAAACATCTCGGACTTTCGTCCAGGCGAAGTAGATATTTCGCAATGCCACCCGAATCTTCGTTCTCGAATGGAGTAAAGTGTTTCCTACTATCATCTGCCCGCCGACGAGATCAGAGCTTATCGTAAGATCGAAGAGACACTCAGCTCACTGCTGGAGTTTGCTAACATAATCATGCAGTTGCAGCAGACATATCTATAAACACAGACGACCATGAGAAAAAGGTTGTAGATCTCAGCCATCCTGAAGAGATCGGAAAAAGGAACTGTACGCTGCTTCCACATCGAAGAGCATCTGATGCGGTGGATGAGAAAGAAAGGGAAGAGAAATCAGAGATGTCAGTTTCATAGAGATGACACAGAAGGGAGAAAACGAAAAGGAGAAAAGACGAGCTCGATTGGAGGACTGCAAACTCACCTGCCTCGCTTGATCCTCATCGATTTCGTCCGAAGCTTTCAGCTGATTCAATGTGATCAGCCTTGAAGAAGAATCATGCAGTCCGAAAGTAATGAGAAGGCGTTCCAAAATAAGCAAGGGGCGAAAGAAATCAATAAAGAACGAAGAGTCAGCGACGAACGATGGCATTAGCGTCCTACTTTCTTGACATCACCAAGTACACCGATAGTGAACTATCATTCCATTCTGATTGCTCAGCTTTCTGGATCAATCAATTGGCGTCTCTTCTCGAAACTCACCATCCCAAAAGCTTCCCTCGACCTTCCGCACCGTCCGAAGCGTTCCCGCTTCCTCCAGACTTGTCCCAACCGCTGATGACCTCACTCAGAAGAGGATGAAGCTGATCTTTTGCTCTGAGTTTGAGCTTCAAAGCGTCCATGAAGGTGATGAAGGACTGAGTGCATTCTGCCACTCTCTTTGCTCTCTCTGAACCAGATTGAGGATTGGAAGTGGAAGCGTGCTCTATCGTCGCTGGAACTCCAATCGAGAGTCTGTGAGATGCTGCTGGATGATCCATCTTGCATTATAGAGAAGAACGAGTCGGATAAGAGAGAGAGAGAGAGAAAGATCATTCAAAGTCAAAGACAGATCGGAAAGAGATGAGGAGATAAAGATTGAGCGTCATTCCAAGCAAGCTTGAAGATCTACAGCATAGGTGACTTCATTCGAGCTACTCTGTGTCTACTACTAGATCCCTCGAGAGTATTAAAGAAATAGAGACGGAACTAGCGACTCTCTCTTCTGCCTCCACGCATCCTGTCCTTATCCTTATCATCAGCTCTTGCTGTTCTCTGGTCCACTCACCTTATATCGCTTCATGAAGTCTTGAACATCTCTAATCTTTTCGCTTGTTCCATTGCTAGAGTCGCATACCAATTTGATCAAAGTCTTGTATTGACCCAGCAATCTCTGACAAGCTGGAGTGTATTCTGTCTCTGAGATTCCTTCTCTGACGTAGGCTCTTTCCAGATATTCCAACGTGACAATCAGAGAGAATAAAGTCGCATAATTCTCGTACAGCTCTCTTGCCGTCGATGTCGTATAGAGCTTGGCTTCCTGTTGAAGAAGATTAGATTAGAGATGAGAAGAGTGAGCTGGCTGACGCTCGATCTTCTTACTTTGCAGCTGTTGATTGAGAAAGTTTGTGCAGATTTCGAGTTGATTCCGATATTTACCTCGTATGGGTTGAGATCCATGCTGGATTGTAGTTGCATTTGATGGTGAGCTTGTCCAAGAAGAGAAAAGTTTTACTGATAACAATCAGCAGTCTTCTTCTCTCAACGTCAAGACCAACAAGAATCACAATCAAAAGAACACACAAGAATCATTCAAAGACGTTTTTGTTCATTCAGGTTGATCACAAGAAAAACAGATCACATTCTACATCGATTTTATGGCATGGCCTCGACTTGAGCAGCTCCTTCGACGGCTGCAACGCCAAACCAACGATCCTTGACGAAGAGTTCAGTCTTGATGGGAACCTTGGAGAAGTGTTGATACCTGAGAAATCCGAAGTAGAACGAATGAATGTCAGTCACGGGAAGGTTCAAACGTCTGATCGTCGTTTGATCGTCTCGACTCTCGAATCGATTCTCACATCGTACCAGTTTGCAAAGCCATAGCATCCCCAAAAGCAACACTCTTGTGACCCATGGCACTTCCACATTCTTTACAGAAGCTATAAGAGGGAAACATGGAGGAGTGAAGTTTGATTTATTGAATCGAGTCAGTCCAGAAGCCTTCAGTGAAAGATTCGCTCTTCGTTAACGTTGATCCTTCTTCAGTACTTGTAAGTACTCACATTCTTTCAACAAAGTTTCCACTTGGAGCTTTGATCTTGAAACTACCGATAGCACCGGTCAAGGTAACATCGCTTTGCTTTGGTAGAATATTGGTAGAATTGGACGAGCCACTGGTTTGAGCACAATCAGTACAATGACAGGCAATTTGTTGTTCGTACTTCATACAGCGATCGAAACAGAGTGAAAGAAAGCAGAACGTGTCAAAACTCTGAACGAAAATGAGTGGGAAGGAATGAGTCTTTCCATAGAGACTTCGTTTCACTCACTGGTCCACCTTTGACTTCGACAGTGGTCTTTCCACATAGACAAGATCCTTTGATAGCCATTATGAATGTTTGAAGATTAGCTGATGAGAGGGTTTCCAAGATGAAGGAGATGGAAGAGGAGGAAGAAGTGGAGAGAAGGCCTCTCTCTGCCTTTATACCCATTCAATGGTGGCGATTGCTTTGTGTCACACGACATCAAGATCGGCCTTTTCCTCCTTTTCCTATCTTCTTTTGGACCAGAATTTGGTCGGAAACACCCTTTCTGACCTCTTTTGGAGACGCCGAGAAGGATCTAAAGAGATCGTAACTCATTCGAATCGGATCTTCCTCCGTCTTCTCGATAGATAGGATTCAGAGATGACATTGACAGGTTGCGGATAAGCGTACAGAAAAGACAAAAGAAAGGAAGAAGGGAGATTCTTTGTGAGACAAGGAAGAAAAGGTAGAAAGATTTGGGTAGTAGTTGGATTCGATTAGGCTGTGACGATCCAACCAGCGCTTGGACCTTTCTCGTTGAATCTCTGTTTTGAAATGTAAGATTTGGCATAAGGATCTGTGAAAATGATCTGTAAACAGTATCAAGAGAAGAGAAAAGATCAATCAGTAAAGCGATCGCTTGAAGTATCCTAAGTTCTCATTCCTTCTCTTCTCCACTACTCACTCTACCATAAATGATTCCACCCAAAAACGGGGCAATATCACCTCTTTCCTTATATTCAGGGAACCAATCCGGAGTTTTCAAAGCTCTAGTATTAGTAGGTTGTTTTCATTCATCAAACTTTCCTCTTCATTTTCCAATAAATTCTCTTCTCTAGTGGCAGCCAAAGCAGCCAAAGCTGAATTTTGTAATTTATTCTCTGGATTTTCAGCCAAATAATCCGATAGAGAACTCAATAAAAGTGGAATGAATCCATTTAATTTCAAAAGAGATCCATGAGGTAATAAAGAATCGAATAAAATAGGTGAAGTAGAAACCGTTGGTAAATGATTTGAAAGTAAGGATTGAGAAATTAATAAAGGTAAATTGGGTAAAAGAGAATAATTTGATGGAATTGATGATAGATTTTGGAAAGTATAGGGTGATGATGGTCCTAAGACTTGAATTGAAATCGGTAAATTTGAATCTGAATCTTCGTTGGGATTCAAGGTATCATCTCTCTAGATGCAAAGAGAATACTTTCACTAGGTTTTCCAATTCCGAAACTTCCAACGATTTCATCCAATAAACTTGTTTGAACAGAGGATCAGTCAATCTATTCATCAAAGAATTCTTCACTTTCAACTTGTTGTTTCTGAATTTAACCACTGTTTCATCCGAAGAATCTTTACCTTTCTTTTTACCATTTGAAGATGCAGCTTCAGCAGCTTCCCTCTTTTTCTCTCTTGTTCTTCTACGAAATCCTTCTCTTTTCCAGCAACCAAAGCTGCAGCTACGTCAAAGACTTCATCATCTTCTTCTTGAGCTCTGGAAGCTGCTGCTGCTGCACCTGATTCTTCAGGTGTTGGTGCTCTCAATTGACCAGTTGAAAATAGACTTTCTACAAACTCTAACAAAAGTTTCTCTTTTGATTGATTCGATCCAAAGTTCTTAGAAGTGGTTGGACTTGAAGAAGAAGAGATAACTTCTGATGAATTGACGATTTGAATCACTTGAGAATTGGCAATACTAGGTTGTAAACCTTCCAATTGAGACATTAATTGAGAATCTTTACTCATCAAACTTGCCAGATAAGCTATCAAATGTTTGGTTCCAATCCCTATAGAAGGATATGAAGCTGATATTGGTAGACATTCCACCACTGGAGTGATCTCTATACTTTCGTAACCTAGGTCTATACTGGCCCCCAGTCAGGGTTCCGATGCGTAACAGGACATCAATGGAGTGTCTATCAGCGAAAAACCTGCGCAATTGAACCTTTGGAAGAAGATTGAAGTGACGTGAGAGGAGAAGGACCTCGTCAAGAGAGAAGTTGGTAGAGATAGTAGGACGTGGGAATCGTTTGCTGATAATCGTAGAGGTAGGAGTTGAAATAGAATGTGATGCCTGGTGTGATGGAAGAAGGATGCAAAAGAGTTGATCAGTGGGAAGGCAAGTCAACTGAGAAGATTGGAATAGTAGTAGGATTGGGTGTAGTCTTGCTTCCAGCCTCGTCCCTCAGTCTTTCCAAGAAAAGAACAGACAAGATAGAACGAATTCAAGCTATGAATTCAACTTTCCATGCGCATACATTGACTGAATGAGAGAAGAGATAGGCGATACCATTCCCATTCCATCCACTGCATTCTACTCACCAAAGCGCAAATCAAGCCATTCCAATCCACCACCTTTCTCTCTCTGATTGGATATAGAGAATATTGAATTTCACCCTTTGATTCCAATTCGTTTAATTCTTTGCCAACAATGTAATCCGATGCTTGAGGGATTGGCAGAAGGTCGAGGTGATTTCTATCTTGAAACCATTTCTTAGAGATTCCAACTTTGGCTTGCAAGTTGATGGAAGGACGATGATAGATTTCAGAAAAGATTCCATAAAGAGCGTGTATGGAATGAGATCCTTGAAGGATTATCACCGCTTTCGATTCTCGAGACATTGGTGGATGAGTTGGTGTCAAAGTCAAGAAGATGCTGCACTTTGTTGAACTTTGACTATCCACATCGATTCTCTATCTCTCTTCTCTCTCTCATTCTCTATTCTATTCTATTGCATCATGACTGATCAACCAAGATATCTAGATGAACCGATCCCTTCATCCTCTTCTACCAATCCACACCTTCACGATGGAACTCCCCTCTCCTTTCTCTACTTCGGCTCTTTTGGCTTCTCTCAATCTCAAATCTCACAATCTACACAACTCCAAAACAAAAAGAGAAGATCAAGAAATAATAATAAAAATCACGATGACGTTAATTCAGATTTCGATTCGGATTCATCATCGGATAGTGGATCACTTTCCAGTTGGACTTCTTCAAGAGAGGAAGAGAGGCTCAGCAGGAATGGGATGAGGGAATAAGACAATTACAGTTGGCTGTTCAGGTCTTACTCTTTCCTTTTGTGGGGAAATGGTTGGAAGGAAATGGAGCTATTGGGGTGAGTTGAAGTCTTTCAAGCCAGAGGAGAGGGGAAGATCATCAAGGTCTAATCGCTGCGACTCTTTACCAGAAAGACTGCCAAAGATTGGATCTTTTCAAGGTTTGATCTAGAATAAATCGCACTGTTCATCTACTAGTCGACAGGATTGACATTCTCAGAGATCATGGTTTCCGTTCGAGATCTCTAATCGCTCCCTTCGTCAGTCTTCTAATCTCGATGCTGCTTTCCTCTTTCCTCTATCTCTCTTTCCCTTTCTCTTTTCTCGTTCTTTTATATTCACCTTCATCTTCAACTCATTGGTCATCACTTCAGCCTTCGCTCAATACCAGAAATCAGGTTCCTTCTCCTTTCTATTCCCTAGGATCTTCAATTTCTCCAATCTATGGTTTTGGAAACCTAACACTATCATCCCAAGTTCTGCAGTCGCTCTTTCAGAACTATAGACATCGAAGGTTTACTTTGCAATTCTTGAACTCTAGAGATCCATCTGGTTGATCTTTGATTCGATCTTCCACCACTTAGCAAGAGATCGGATCGAGCCTTCTCGTTTTCAGTTCAAAGGATTCGAAGGGGAAATGAAAGTTGGAAAGCTTTAGCAGACAGCCCACCTTTTTCAAGAGTTTGGTTTTTGATCTTGCAAAATCTACGAAGGGAATCTCGCGGTGGAAAGTTTTGAGCTTTACTTTCAATCATCTTGCTTTTGACGTTACGAAGGATTCACTTTCAAATAAGCATCTTTCTTGGGAACATTCGACGCACTGTAAGAAACAGCATCAATCAACAGAATCTTTTCTTTGTACGTCATCTCAGATCTTGTATTTCTATCGGGTTGAACGAAAAATGAAATTGAGCTCAGAATCACTTCGAGAGCCGTCAGAGTCGCCACCGCGAGATTTTCTCAACCGTGAGGCGACACGGTTGAGAGTGTTAAGAACATAGATTTGTGCAGAAGAGTCGAGCAGGGAAGAGAGGGCTTCCGAAGATGAAAAGGTTCGTGACGAAGCTTTTTCGATGAGGGGTGCCTAGTGCCTCGCTGCCTCTCCTACAATCTCCTCTGTCCTGGAAGCACCGACCAAAGACGGATTCCATTGGTTCTTGTTATCCAACGATCTCCTTCCGTCCGTTCATCGGAAAGCGCGATGGTAGGTGTCGGATACTCGGGCAGATCTCGAGAATCGAAGACGCAGGAGTGCGGTTTTGGATTCCTTCGACCACTGAAGCCAATCACGGATTGAACGACCTCCTGTAGTCTCTTTGTTGAAAAGGTACAAAAGGAAAAAAGATTTCTACAAACTTGTGTTTCTTTCTTCATCTCTAACACACTTTCTCTCTCAAGACACCAACAGCTCCTCTCTCGAACTTCTTCTCACTTTCAACGCCCTCAAGTCCTCAACCTTCCAACAATGCTAGCTCTCGCCGCTCTATCTCTTCTAGTCTCCTGCTTCTGCTACTCCAATCAAGCGTGCAACAATCACCTGTGACTCTACTCCAAGTTACACTTCGACTATCTCGACCTCCTACCCTCATCTCCAAGCCTGATACGGGAGTCACTTACTATTTTGGTATCGACGACTCTGTAAAAGTCGACGCACAAGGAGTCCAGAAACCAATCCTAGCAAATGCCTGCAAAGATTGACGGAGGTGAGTAGAGTCTTCAAGATAGCGAGTTCTTCTCTCTTTCCTCCAGAGAATGCTTCTGACAGCTAATCCCTCGCGCAACTTCGCCTTTCTTCCTCGTCGTCAATCATCAGAATACTACTTGTATGATGCCAACAATGCCACTCAATGGGACTTCTATCCATGTCAATCCACTTACATGGGAACTACTGGCTCTTCAGACTACGGAATCATCAGACCAGCTGTGACACCGAGAACTGTCTTCAAACCCGTGAGTCTTCTCCTCAGAAATTTAGAAGTCTCTGCAGGGACATTCCACATCGATTCCTGGAAGGTCGAATGCTATGCTGACTCCTTGATTGCGTCGATGTTTCAATCTTTTCTCGCTCTACACCTGCCACTTTCGATCATTCAGGGACTGGATCCATCAAGACTCAAGAACATACATGGTCGTAGACACTTGCTCCTACGCAGATAATTATCACCAGCAACAATCCACCTTCAAACATAAATTCCAGTCATTAGAATTGCTATCAACTAGACTGGGAGAGAACCAAGTCAGTCACCCAACCCACTTTGGAGCCAGGTACGACGAAAAAGAGGCTCCCCTCAAACTTTTCGCCGGAGATGCTGGAAACAGAGACTATGTCAACTACTAATTAGCTTCGGCTTTTTCATTCTGGCCTACATTGTACTTCATACCTCAGATGCCTCGCCCTTTCTCATACAATGCCGATTCTTTTGTCGTATTTTTTTGTGCGCGTCCGTCTCTTGCACTCTGATTGGTCTTCTGACTCTTTCCGATTCGTTCTCCCCCGAAAATTCAGTTTGAAAGCCATTCTGAAAGATTGGCCGCTTGATGATTCCTACTTAAGCCTTGGGCAGTCCGACGTGGAAGTCTGGTCAGAGGAAGAAAAGTCGTCTTAAAGTCCTTCGTGTTCGTCTATCGATCAGCCACCAAGATGGTTGACCAGATTGACGAGCGAAAACGTCTTGATAGAAAAGACCTTGACTTTTGCTTCGAACATTTATTCTGAGGAATGCTTTGAACCTTGATCTTTTAGACCACGCTCAGCCAAAGAATCGCTCACTGGCCCGTCGGGTCCTCACCCTTGCTTCACTGAAATCTTCTCCCTTCTCGAAGAGAGGGTCAAGAGGAAGAGGAGAGTCGTCAAGGTAGCAACTCAATCGGGTTGCTTTGATCCACACTCGTAGTCGTATATAAAATGACAGAAGAGACCGCAAAGGGAAATTTCCCCGCCTCTCACTCTCTCGAGTTTCTTTCCCTCAAATCATCAACTCTCAGACTACACTCAAAGCAATCTCTTCAAGTCGCTCATCGCTCTTTCTTTACTCGCAGTTGCAGCGAACGCTCGCATCGAATACGTACCCACCCCTTGTATCACTGGAGGCGTTGGCGCGGTGAGTAGCCACAGCTTTCGGTTGTTTCTCCAATTCGTTTCAACGTCGGAGCTAATACCAACATTCCATTCAACAGGTGCTCCAGCGGGTGGTAAATATCATCACTAGACATCCAAATGACTGTTGGCTGGCGAAAGACGTTTCCCGACGGCAAGAGAAATGTTGTTGGTGAGTTAGAGAGAGAAACAGTCAATAGCGACGCTCGGTCTCAGGTCTCTTACACCTTTCTCTTTTCCTTCTCATGCTCTTCGAAAGCTCCAAAAGAAGCAGCTCCTACCCCAATGATTTAAAGAGATCTTGGAGAGGCTGAGAAGCATTAGACAGCTTCTCGTTATTGCGCTTTCCTATGCTATTCCATTCCCTTATGTCCTTATCTATCTTGAACGCTTCGCGCAGATCTGTAGTCAGAGACCTGCTTAGATTACAATAGAGGTGATCAATGATCAGTTTTTTTCTCAGATATCTTTAGCACTGCTTAAAATCTTGATCTCTTTGAACAGGCTCAGCCAAGGGTTGCTCAATGTCTGGTTCGTCTCTTTGGCCTCTCTCTCTCTCTGTCGCGTCTGATGTGTCTTTCTCGCTGAAGGGATTTCTCGACGAAAACACTGCCTTGAGCTTTGGTGTTTAAAGACCACGTCCACCCAAACAATTTGGTCAATAGCCCGTCGGGTCTCACCTTGCTTCACTGGGTTCTACTCAGCCTCTTTCAAGAGAGGCCCAAGGGAAAGGGGAAAGTTGGCAAGGTAGCAACTCGATTGGAGCTCTTTGATCCACTCAGATTCGGATATAAAATGATAGAAGGTCTCAAAGGAAAATTGTCCCTCCTGTCACTCTCGAATTTTCCTTCCTTCAAAGTTTTCAACTCTCAGACCAAATTCAAAGCAATGCTCTTCAAGTCTCTCATCAGTATCTCTCTCTTCGCAGTTGTAGCCAACGCTTACATGTACTACGTCACTGCACCCTGCGGTTACGTCGGTAAGTGACTTAATGAGAAGCCACACCCACAGCTTTCGATTCTTTCGTTCCAGCGTCAGAGCTGATACCAAAACTTCACTCAACAGGACCCAGTCCGGTGATCACTAGACATCCAAACGACTGTTGAATCGCAAAACTCGCCCCCGACGGGAGAAATGTTGTTGGTGAGTTTGAGAACAAGTCAATAGCGACGTTCGGTCTCTCTGTCTCAGGCCTCTCTTACACCTTTCTCCTTTCCTCTCCTACTCTCGAAAGCTCCAAGAAAAGCTGCTCCTACACCAATGTTCAAGAAAGATCTCGGGGAAGCTGAGAAGCATTGAACACCCTCTCGTTATTGTGCCTTCTTACGAGATTCCTTCCGTCTTGATCTGAATCGTCTTCGCCACTTCACATAGCTTAAGATGTAAGATCCTTAATTTTTACGCCATCAACTTTCAGTTCTTTCGAGCACTGCTTTGAGTCTTGTTTGATCTCTAAGACCACGCCCAGCCAAGGGGTGGCTCAATGTCTAGGTCGCCACTTCGGTCTCTCCCTATCTTCTCTGATAAGGTTTTCTCAGTAGAGGGAGTAGCTTTCGAGAACGGGGAACTCGGGCAAGAGTAAGTACCTCGACGACATGCCTGGTCAAGAGAAAGAAAGGACCTCAGGGGGAGAGGGCGAAAGGTCGTCGAGGTCAGTGCAAAATCGAGTACAAAACGAAGAGATGAGCTCACCGTTCTCCTCTTTCTTCATCTTAAAAACTTCCTACAATGCTCTTCAGAAACATCTTAACCTCTCTGGTACTACTATTGGCTGCTGGCCTCGTCTCTGCACAAGGAGATCCATGCACTAGCGATGGTGAGTCAGTTGACAAACCAAATCGTTTCGATGGATGACGGAGCTGATCAGATACCACTTCTTCGCTTAACAGGTGAAGGGATCACTACTGGACATCCGACTTGTACTCCTCGACCAAGGAATGTATTTGGTGAGTTTCTGGAAAGAGTCGACGGTGGCTCTCATCGTTCGAGAGACTCGCTCACTCTTCTCTCTCTTTCACCCGTTTTGTTCTGGCAGTTCCAAGAGGAGCACGTCCAACCAATCTACCTGCATAAGGTGCTGAGATTTTTGATGCCATAATGAGCTCCTCTTACTTTGTCGTCTTGTCTTCCATCCCGAAAAACAACGTGTCTCTTCTCAAGCCCAGCCTTCTTCGAATCTTTACATGCCTGCGCTTTCAGAGATGTCACTTAGAGAATTCGACAGCACATTTTCTATAGATTGCTTTTACTGTACATAGAGTTTCGATTGATGATACATTATGAGATGGAAACAAAATCAGAGCCTATTCTTCTTCTCTTTGTGTTCCCTCATCTCAAACTCAAGCTCCATCTCTTTCCATCACTAGAAACGGACACCTTCTCGATCCAGGCCTCAGGTATGAACTCTTTTCTCAGATCCTCCAACCGTTTCACCCTTTGAGCTGCTTCATCGGAAGTCTCGATTCCTTCAGACTTTTCGACTGACGAACTGGCCTTCGAAGGAGCCGGAGTAAGAGTTTCCAAGAAACTACCTATCCTTCTCATTCTAACCTTGAAGAGCTGATCGGGTTCTAAAGACTGCTCTGTAATGGACTGCTTATCGATGGAAGAGATTGAGGAATCCCAATCATCTGGAGTTTCGGTCTTGATCTTTGACGTTTTCTGCACTTGATCCTCTTCACTGACGATTCGAGCCAATTCTTCCGAAGATGCAGGTATAGAGTTCAAATCCAATATCAAAATCCTTTCGATCCAAGAAGAATCAGTTTCCTCCTCGATCTTTCTCTGATTCACCATCTCCTTCAATTTGAAAAGGTAAAGATAAACCAACATTCAGATAACTTTTCTTCAGAACGTTCCAACTATTTTCTCGAACGACGTTCAACTTTTGAAGGATCAATAACCTTTGAAACACAGAAGGTTTAGAACTCGTCTCATTCTTGCTACCCAAGAGTTTAGAGATCGCTTGTCCATCATGATGATTGAAAGCTTCAGCTACCGAATCGGCGATTGAAAGATGAGAGAGATTCGAGGTAGATGGATCTGACCGAATGTTGTTCAGAATATCATCGATCGCCCTTCTTAGAATGGAGTATTCTAACTTTTGACCTTTGGATTGATTCTCAGAATAAGCACCTAGCGTACCGGAACCGAAAGGCAGACAACTGACTGAGAGCAGTAGAATCGATGAAAGATGATGAAGTTCTTCCTGCCTTGAGGTACTTGTTGGGAAAAGCAGGGGATCGAACTCTCCCAGAAGAAGGTTTAGATCGTTCTTGTAAGAATGAGGATTCGAACTTTGAGATTCGTCTAACTTTGATGACTTGGAGAGTAAGATTGGATAAAGCTCCAGAACCAATCGATTGAGAGAAGACTTCAATTGGGAATGGTTTCCCACCAGTAAAGAGACGTAGGTTGAAAGAGAATAGACTTCGTAATGGAATAAGATCAATCGAGGACGAAGGCAGAAATGGACAGACGTCAGCGAAAAGATCAGAGTGGAGACTCTCCAACCAAAAGGTAAAAACACTCACCATCGATGACGAACTCGTCTACTTCTCTATGAGAAGCAACTATCCCCCTCTCTTAATTTCCGTATGAGAAGTAGTATCTCTTCCAGTGAACCTCGTTCCTTGTCTATCAAAAGTCTGAGGTTGTTCCGTCGTTTTGAAGTGGAAGATTGACTCGCAGAGCTAGATGGTAGAGCCAGAAGCTCGAAATGGGTCGTCAAATTTGATGAGGATTGAGAAGTAGACTCGACGCTTTCGGATTTGGAATTCGAAGCAGAAGAGAAAGTGGAAGGATTGGAAGTTGGATCTGAAAGGTGAGATTTGAAAGTCGAGGCATGAGTCCCGATCTTCTTTGAGATGTACTCTCGGAATAGATGTTGAGTCGGATGATGAGTCAAGCTAATCAATTGGAAAAGAATGGAAAACATGGAAAGACGATAGAGGTGAGACCAGAGCAACATCGTCTCGATCCTTATCAATCCCACCTTGCCTTTTCTCTCTGATCACTTCTACTCACTCTTTGATTTCCTCTCCATTTACTCCCTTTGCATCTCTTTTCCCATCTGATTGCATTCTGATTGAATTGGTCACCTCGTCGATTCCCCTGCTTGGACTTGAGAGGAGCTCCATGAGATTCAACTCTCCACCCAAAGGTTTCAGGGTATTCCGCTTGAAGGGAGACGAGGAAGGATTAGAGGCGTCTCTGATAGAGTCATGCGATGAGAAAGATGATTTTGAGCTTGAGTAGTTACTTGATTGGGATGAGATGGAGGTTGAAGTAGAAGCTGCGTTGGAGGTGACTGCTGTAGATGCTGGATGATGTCTCTTGAGCTCTGCTCGACCAAGACTAGATGTTTGAGGCTTGGATTGAGAACCAGATAACTCTGTTCTTTTGTCGATGTTTGCCCAACGAGAAGTAGAAGAGCCATTGGATCTGATGGAAGTAGAAGGTGGATTGTGTTGTTCTTGCTGTTGTTCTGCTTGTTTGCCCTTGTCTGCTTGCCTCTGCTTTTCTCTTTCTTGTTCTTTGAGTTTTGCTACTCTTCCAGAAGACCAAGTAGGTAGATCTGGCTTCTTGCTACTCGACGATGTCGCATATTTACTCGATTCACTCATTGCTTTGAGAAGAGAGTGGGACAGAATTGTCACTCTCACTTTCTCCTCTCGACCCAACACCATCATTGGTTCTCTTCCATGTTCATCTCCGACCAGTCAAGGAGAGGAATCTCATTCAGCTTTACATCGAGAGATTATCCTATCAAGAATGTCATCGTTCGTAGAAATGCGAGTTGGCAGTCTTCAACATCCTCTCTTATCGCCTCACATCAATCCATCGATTTCCAAACGATTTCATCAAGTAGGAAATGGAGGAGTCAAACGCTCTTTGCAGCAGGTGGAACGTGGAAGGCAGCAGGAACAAAGCATGATGCATGATGCATAAATCTTCGACTTCTCGAGGTCCTGAGGATCGTTCAACTCAGAAAGCTCAACACCTCTCTCCGCTCTCCTCAGGAGGGTGGGAAGATCTCTCAAGCTCAAATTCGATCTCGAATCCGAGAACGAAACTTTCCGAATTGGCCAGGTGCAGCGGATGAGATCACCTTTGGCCTTCGTTTCGGAACTCGATGACCTTCCATCTTCTCTCCACCTCGGAGGACAATGGTCGAGAAGAGATATAAAAGAGGCATTTTTCAGAAACCTTTTGATCCCCATCATCTTCCAATCTCTTTTTTCCTTACCTCGAAACCTCGTCAGCCTCCTTCTCAACAAACGTCCCAAGATGCAAGCCTTCCTTACTTCTCTCTCGATCCTCTCTCTAGCTTTGGGTTCCGTATCCGCTGCTCCAACTTCTTCTGGAAAAATCAACTGTCAAACTACTCCTTACAGAACTTCCACAATCTCTGCTACCCTTCAAACTGGTTACAGTTCAAACACCACTACTTACTATGGTCTCGAAAATGTCGAAGCCACCAACCACAACGGAGTCAAGTCAAAGGTTTTGATCTCTACCAAGGACGATGGTTCTGGTAAGTTGAAAATTGAAGACAATGATCTCACTCACTTCAGAGAGCGAAAACGAATCGAGCCTTGTTGTCTATCTCTAACCTCCCAATCTCTCTCTATCTCTCTCTCTCTCTCTCTCGTCTCTTTTCAGCCTTCACTGCCGAGGACGCGACCAAGTTCAACTTCTACTTGTGTGAAAGCACATACCTGGACACTCACTTTGATGGAAAGTGGGGAATCGTCAAGCCAGTCGACAATGAAGCAAACTGTATCCAGACGAAAACTGGTTCTATAGAGGAAGAAGGTGTCATGGTTTCGGCTCCTTGTAGCTACGAAGAAGACTCCTCTCAATTACAACAGAGCTTCCAACACAACGGTCATTCTATCACGTTCACGTCACACAGAATTGGCCTTGGTCAACATCAACATCCAACTCATTTCACCCGAAGTGAGGTCAACCATCACGCTATGAAATTAGTTCCAGGAGCAGGTCAAAGTCAATTCTACAATGGAAGCAAAGATTTCGCTTTCTTGAACTTCCCAGATCCAAGCAAAGACGACGCTTAAGTCCTTTCTTCGATCCCATCTCGCTCTCACATTCGCTCTTCTTGTATCTGCTAAATATCTGAGATTTCAATCGAGTCTTTGCATCTTTTCTCTTTCGCGTGTCTGGCCTATATGACAAGCTTGATTTCAGAAAGAGATGAAGATGAAAACGTAATCTATAAAATTATAAGAATGTGAATGCGAAGAGTAACTAGAATCAATGAAAGAGAACAGATGGAGAGTAGATTAGACGAAGTAAACGATGAGATTGATCAAATCGTTAAGAGGGGTCAAGAGATCGGAAACCACTCCAGTAACGGTGGTATCAACGACACTGAGGACACTTTGAAGTTGACTCTTCAATGCCTCGAGGACCTCTGGAAAGAAGAAAGAGAAAAAGAAAACGGATTCAGCTCTCGAGGTCCATTCTCGACAACAAGATCGACAGCCAAACGTTGGAAACTCACGCTTGAATCCTTTGGAGTTATCGGCGAAGATTTGAGCCTTTTCGATTCTATTGAGCTTTGGAGTGGTCTTGATGTAGTTGAAGTAAAGGCTAATCTTGTCCAAGGACTTCTTCAAAGCGGCAGTGGCTTCATCAGAGGCGGTTTGACCGTTGGTAGATCCATCTTGAGCCTAGGATGTACCAGGAGAGATAAGGTGAGGTTCAGAAGTTGCAGAAGTCAGTCATCAGATTTGGGAGCAAGAGTTAGGGAAGCTACAGCTGCGCGACTTACGATGACGCTGAAGGCAGAGGACAAGTCCTTGAGGATCACGTAGATAGCGTTTACGTCTGTGTTGAGGTCTTTAACTTGTGGTTCAGCTAGATCAAGATGGTCTGTTGCGAGAAAGAGAATATTCGAGGGAGGATCAGTCAACTGTAGGTAGCTAGAGATCCAACGGTGTAGTCGGTGGCAAACACTCACCGTAGAGACTTTGAAGAGGGCTCTTGGCTTCCTTCTTTAGCTTTTTAGCCAAACCTGTGATGATTTCAGTCTTGTTGGCAGCTGGCTGTTTTTGAAGCTGAACAGCGGCATAGTCTGCCAAAGCTTGATTCTTGTTGGCAGCACGAGCGACGATTGGAGCGGACGTAGTCCTGAGGTTGGACGGCTCTGTTTGAGAGTTCAGATCTTCTAACAACAACCGATGAGGCAGTTGCGCTTGAGCTGAAAGATAGAGAAAGAACCAAAGCGGTCGAGACGAATCCTAGAAGAGAGGCGTTGAACTTCATGTTGAGCTTTTGGAAGGGTGGGATTGAAAATGAGCGTGAAGAGAGAGAGAGAGAGAGAGAGAGAGAGAGAGAGAGAGAGAGAGAGAGAGGTTGAATGAGGGAAACGATGTTTGGCCTCTCTTTAATCGCTTGGCCTTCTTATAAGTCTTTTTCCCCAATTTTTGATTGGTGTTTTCATGGTGCGAGAGGATTCGAGAATGGTGTTGTCGAAAGCCAAATCAAAAGACGAGGCCAAACAAAACTTGAGCTAAAAAGGCGTCATCAATCGCGTGGCGAAAAAACCTCCGAAGCACGCCGAGACGCAAACAAAGAACCTTTACTGCACGAGTTATGGTTGGTTCTGGAAAACCTCGATATTGAATGGGTGAACCAAATTTGATTTGAGGGCAGAAGCTCGAGTCTTAAGGCACGGCTCGAGAGCTCAGACGAAAGTCTCAGAATCAACTTCTGAGCTCGCTGCTTTCGTTTGTTTCTACCGTCCGATTCTCCATGATTATAGACGGGTATCCAGCCTCAGTAGTGCTACAGCAGAGCAAAAATCCAAGATTGACCAGGGAGATTGAATTCTATAAGATTGTAAATACGAAAGGGTAACTAGAATGGAAAGCGCAGAGGCGACCAAAGGAGAAGAAACAAACAAAATGGGCTAAAGAATGGGTCAAATGAAGTCGAAAGTGTTCACGAGGTAACGTGAGAGCTTTGAGATGAGCGAGGAGTACGTCTCTTGAAGACTACTTAGATGAAATAGACGATGAGGTTGATCAAAGCGTTGATAGGTGTCAACAGATCTAGGACCAATCCAGAGACGGTGGTGTCGACAATGCTCAAAAGGTTTTGGATCTGATCCTTCAAGGTGTTGAGGACATCTGGAACAAAAAAGAAATAGCGGAAAGAAACTATCAGCTATAGAGTCCGCTACTATTGCTCCAAAAGAAAAAGGACATCGTAAAACTCACTTTTGAATCCATCACCGTTACCAGCGAAGATTTGAGCCTTTTCGAACTGGTTAAGTTTGGGAGTGGTCTTGATGTAGTTGAAGTGGGTCGAGATCTTTTCCAAAGACTTCTTCAAAGCTGCACTGTCGTTGTCGTCAATCTTTTGACCAGTGACAGATCCGTCTTGAGCCTGAGTTATGGGTATGGGAAGAAGAAGAGGTTTTGAGACAATGAGGCTTAAGGAAAGAATGTGAAAAGAAGACACTTTTCACTTACGATGGAACTGAAAGCTGCAGTCAAATCCTTGATGATTGCGTAGACGTCGTTAACGTCTGCCTTCAAATCCTTAACGGCTGGCTCAGCAACATCAAGATGGTCTGTTATTAGAGAGGATGTCGAGAAAAAAGATTAGACAGGTTCAAAAGGTATAAAGAGCGTTGCAATCGACTCACTGTATAGGCTCTGAAGAGGCTTCTTGGTTTGCTTGTTTAGGTTCTTGGCCAAGCCAGAGAAGAGTTCGCTCTTGGTTGGAGCTGGTTGAGATTTGAGAGCGACTTCAGCGTAGTCTTGTAGAGCTTCAGCGCTGTTAGTAGCACGCTCGACGATTGGAGCGACGTAGTTTTGAGGTTGAACGGCTCTGTTTGAAAGTTCAGATCTTCTGACGACAACCGATGAGGCAGTTGCGCTGGAACCGAAAGATAGAGAGAGGACCAAAGCGGTCGAGACATATCCTAGAAGAGAGGCGTTGAACTTCATGCTGAAGATTTGGGAAGGTGAAAGGAGTGTGAGAAGTGAGTGACGTTGAGAGATTGGAAGAGAGTTGGGATATGGGAGTTGAGGTCAACTTCTCTCGTCAGACTCTACCTTTTTAACTCTTCTCTCTTCCCTATTTTGATCTTTGATTAGTCATGGTGTGAGAGGATTTGAGAATGGTGTATGTCTATAAGCCAGCAGAGTTAAAGTCTAACCAATCGCACACAAACGCAAGAAAGATGGTTTGACGCTCGAAGTGATGAATCCATGAATTCCAGTTCGTTCCTACGGGCACGGGTCTTCCTTAACGAAAATTAAGAAACAACGATATCAAGACCGTCGGTGGTTCTAGAAGCTTTGCCATGCTCGAGGAAATGGGATTTGGAATCCACACAGGACGCCACCTGCGCGGAAGATTCGTCATGGTCGTTCAATTATTGCGTCAAGCTCGAAACAACGAACAACATTCTTGCTTCTTTTCAAACGCTCGATTTTATTCTCTTCTATCTCCGTAAATCTACCGTTACAGATGCAAATCAGGGACTTCGCCTCTCAACATTCCAATGGGACACGGTTTCCATTCGTCTTTACGAGGGAGCCTCCATCCAATCACCTCTACCCTTTTGGAACTCGCTTCGATGCATCCTTCTTCTACTTCTCTTCGACTTTCACCATCTTCTTGATGAGCTGAATCGTGATCTCCATCAATTTCTTCCTCATCTCCATCGTCATCAACGTCTGATTCTCCTTCATCCTTATCGCTCTTGCTCATTTCAACCTCTTCATCCTCACTAGACGACGACTGGTCGCTTTCTAGATCGTCTGAGAATCTAGCCCTTTTGGTCCCAATCTGAATAGCATCATCCATTCCACCTCTTTGATTTGAATCCACGTCCGCTTGAGGCTTGCTCTTCTTTCCTAGAGATTCCAACCTTTCTCTCATCAACCTCAGAGAATCCTCAAATCCAGTTCCGTTCTCTTTACCAGTCTCACTCGTGATTTCAGAGGAATGTGACGAACCGGAAACTTGGCCTTGGTCCTGAGATGTTCTTTTGGTCGAAGAGATTGAATCGTTAATGGAGTGGGTGGAAGATTCCAACTTCTCTACCAAAAGCTTCAAGATTCTCGAAAGTGTTTCATCTTGAGTAGTCGCAGTGTTCGATGACAAAGAGATCTTCTCAGGTTCCAGGGATATGAAATCAGAGTTCGAATTCAAGACTGGAGGAATGATCGGCGTCGAAGCTAGGTAGTTGAGGATCGGCAGAGCACTGTGCGTGAGTCGACAAGAGAAGGTGGATCAGAAACTTCATTATGAGGGAAAGGGAACATTCGAGGCGACCTCAACTCCGTATATCGAGAACTCACCTTCTTCCATGATCTTCAGAACTCAAACAAACCAAAGCCAATCGATTCTTAGGTTTCCGAAAGTCCAACTCGCTATTCTTCAACCGCCTCACACCTCCATTCTTTCTACGAGAAACCGAGTCATTTAGACTTTCCCAACCTTTTGAATTCACAGCTGATATCATTCCGTAACTTGATTCGTGTGATTTCTTCAACTCCAAAAGATGGATCAACCAGGACGAGATGGTTTCTCTGTACCCTTTTGGGAATGATTGACTTGAAATGTTGTTGGACTTGGTTGAGTCGATCTCTTCCGATTCGATTTGAACTGAAGGTATGCCAGACTTCAGACGTTCAATCATTTGAGAAATCAAAAAAGGTACGAAGAAGTCCTTGAAAGTCTTAGAGAGATGATTTAGTAGAGTAGACCATTGATTGATGATCGTAGATGGTAGGATCTGAATTCCATTGAAAGTAAACTCCGAATCTGATTCTTCTTCACCTTGGTCTGGTAATTGATCTTGATCCTCATCGATACTTTGATCGTTTTCATTTGATTGTTGATTTGAGACCTCTTCAAACTCGACTTCTACTTCTTTTCCTTTCCCCTTCCCTTTCTCAACTTTGTCCTTCCCCTTAAAGACCATTCTTTTCCCAACTCCCAAAGGCACTAATCCACCAATCTGCAATAGCTCCTTCAAGAAGATCTCTAAACCAAATGTGATAATCTCATCATTCCTTCCAACTTCTCTCTCGTTCGAAGAAAGTTCTTCTTGATCGGAATAATCCAACCCATCTCCTCTTCGTCTTTTTCTATTGAATCTATTTGGATTGAAATTGGAACCTTCTCCTTCTGTATAAGACCCTATCTGAATGAGATTCGGATTGAAATCAGAACTATTTTGTCCATTCCTAGCTCTATGGCGATGATCAAAAGCCAATCTTCCAACTTCTTTGATCCAATCTTCTATCTCTTTACAGATTTCCCCAATCTCTCTGTTAAGACTTCCCTTGAGGGAAAGGTCTTTTGATACCAGTTTTGAAATCTTTTTGTAAGTTTTCAAGAGGTTTCTCAAGTTGGAGATTGAAGTGACAGAGATTTTGAAAGGTTCAGAAATTAGAAGAGGCTCTTGATAAGCTCCAGTATCTGAAGAGATATGAATCCGGGATGAAGAAGATGGGTCCGATTGATGGGGTTCAGGATCGACTTTCGACTGAGGGAAAATAGAATTCAAAGTCGGTCTCCAATAATGAACATCCAACCATTCTAAAGCCTGAACGAAAAAGAAGAAAAGTGCGAAGAGAGAGAGACCAATTCTGGTATCAGTATAGGAGAGACTTTGACAAGCTTCCAAGTATAAGGAAGGAACTATCATTTTTGTTTCCATGTCCAACTCACAGCGACTGTAGCCTGTCTAAGACTGTTCAAGCTAGGTAATTCTTCATGAGTGCTAGCATGTCTCAACTCTACGAAAGCCAAAGGCAAACCTATTCTCTCTGCGATTGAGTTGATAGATTGAGCATAAAACCCAGTCTGTTCTGAATCGACTATTGAGTTAACGAATCTGATGATTGAAGTTGAATAGGAAAGTCTTGAAGAAATGTCAGCTTGAGAAGAAGAGAGAAAAGAGGTAGCAGGGGGTTGAAAGTGTAGATTATGATCCAGGATTTGAGCTTGAATGAGAAAGCAAGTAGATTCTATTGCATGAGGACAATTGGAACGATTGAGATAGAGAGAGATTAATTCTACTCCTTGGATTCTTTGTTGATCAAATGAGAGAGTCGAAGAGCTGGATGGAGGATTGAAGAGTAGTTGGTGCAGTTCTACTAGTTCGCTTGATTTCAGGAATGGACTCCTTGTTGGCAATCTCATAGAAAAGAGAAGAAAAGGAGGAGAAGGATGAAAGAGAAAGCAAGAAAGTGAAAAGTTCGACGATCAAACGAGAATGAAAGAAGCCCGAGGAGATCTTGGTCTTTTGTTCCACCAGAACGATACGACGATAATGAAGCTGCAGATTGCGATTGGTAAGAAAAGCATTCAAATCCTCAAGATAGGAAAGAAAGTGTTGGAAACCCGAGCAAAGCAAAGCTGATCTGCTCTTCTGTCCTACTCTACTCTGCTCTGCTCCACCTCTTTACTTTCTTATCTTTTGCAGATCGTGGAGGCACCTTCACTGACTGCCTCGGTAGAATTCCAGCTCAAAATGGGGAACCTCAGAAAGATATCGTCATCAAATTGTTGTCTCATGATCCAGCAAACTACGAGGACGCTCCCAGAGAAGGTGTCAGAAGGATATTGGAGCAGGCAACTGGAAACAAGATTCCTAGAGGAAAGAGCATCAGCACTCAAGATGTAGGTGAGTGGCTATAGTAACTTATATAGAATGGATTAGGAAGGATTCATCTACAACGTTTCATAGACTGGAGAAGTGTCAAAGATTCGATTTCTTGGTTGACTAGGCGTTGGGTTGAGAAGAATGATCAGAAACTACTTCTGATGAATGTTCTCACAGAAAAGTCAGTTGGGCTATAAACTGTGCTTTTTTAGACTCATTTTGGAAAGTTCAGATGGAGCTAGTTCAGCTGTGAGAGCCTTCGTACAGCTGTTCAGAGCTGTACTCTCTCTCATTCTTCTAATCCCACTCTGATCATTCCTTATCTCTCGTCACTTCTCCCAATCTCAGAATACATCCGTCTATCAACAACAGTAGCGACCAATGCCTTATTAGAACGTAAAGGAGCCAAACACGCTCTAATAACAACCAAAGGTTTCAAAGATTTAGTTCAAATCGGAAATCAATCCAGACCTTCAATCTTCGATTTAGCCATTAGGAAACCCGAAGTTCTCTATTCAAAAGTACTGGAAATAGATGAAAGAGTCACTTTGGTAGGTTATACTTCCGATCCAGAATTCAAGAAGAACCAAATCCAATTCAAAGAAAATGGTGAAATTTCGAAAGGTTATGATGGGAATGATCCACCACCACCACCAGTCCAAGATGGGGACAGGGAAGGTTCTACGATTAGATATGGAAAAGATGAAATCAGACCTCAGATTAAACAGGGAGTTTCTGGTGAAGCAGTTGCTATTCTTAAGAAACCTGATAGAGGAATCATTAAGAAGGATTTGGAGAAACTTTATGAAGAAGGTTATAGAACTCTTGCTGTCGTTTTGATTCATAGTTATACTTATCCAGGTGAGTCATTTGTGATTGAATTACCTGGAAATTTTTCTTTAGATGGTCTGAGGGACTGACATCATCTTGCGGTTTGTTCATTTCTTTTGTTTCAAGAACACGAGCAGATCGTAGCTGAGATTGCCAAAGAAGTAGGATTCACTCACATCTCGATCAGTTCGAAATTGATGCCAATGATCAAGGTAAATTCATTCCATTGTTTTCTTGTTCTTGGACTCAATCTGGCGATTCCAATCTCCAAGCTTACGCTGACTTGTTTCTCTCTCTCTTTCTCTTGATCCTCTGTCAGATGGTCCCTCGTGGAACCTCTTCGACTGCAGATGCCTACTTGACACCTGTACTCCAAGCATACATCGATGGCTTCTTCTCAGGATTCGACGAGAGTCTCAGAGATGGAAGTGCTGGAACTCGTGTAGAGTTTATGATGAGCGATGGAGGTCTAACTTCAGTCCAGCATTTCAGTGGTCTGAAATCAATCATCTCAGGACCTGCTGGAGGCGTTGTAGGAATGGCTTTGACTTCTTGGGATGAAACCGATGGTAGACCGATAATAGGTTTAGATATGGGCGGAACCTCAACTGACGTTTCTAGATTCGCTGGAAGATATGAACAAGTATTCGAGACCACGCTGGCGGGTGTTACTATTCAGAGTCCTCAACTAGAGTGAGTCACCGAGACTTGAGCTTCACTTACTTGACCGGAAGTATCGCTAATTGACAATGGATTTTTTACTCTTTTGATCTTCTCTCAGTGTCAACACGGTAGCTTCTGGAGGTTCATCTCGACTCTTCTTCAGAAACAATCTCTTCACTGTCGGTCCAGAGTCTGCTTCAGCACATCCAGGCCCAGCTTGTTATCGAAAAGGTGGTCCTTTAGCAATCACTGACGCCAATCTAGTTACTGGTCGATTAGCAATCGAAATGTTCCCAAAGATCTTTGGTCCAAATGAAGACGAAGGTTTAGACGCCGAGAGAAGTCTCCAACTTCTTACAGAAATGAAGGATCAAATCAACAAAGAAACAGGAAAATCAATGTCAGTAGATGAAGTTGCTCAAGGCTTCATTAGAGTAGCGAATGAAATCATGTGTCGACCAATCAGAGCTCTAACAGAAGCTAGAGGTTATTCAGCTTCGAAACACATTCTTTCCTGTTTTGGTGGTGCTGGAGGTCAACATGCATGTTCATTGGCAAGATCTTTGGGAATTGAAACTGTCTTGATTCATAAGTATTCTTCCATTCTAAGTGCATATGGTATGGCTTTGGCAGATAGAGTCTTTGAAAAACAAGAACCTAGCTCTGAAACTTGGGGAAGTCAAGAGGTTCAGAAAAGGATAGGAAAGAGAACCAAAGTCTTGGAAGATCAGGTTAGAGAGGAATTGAAGAAACAAGGTTTCGAGGAAAAGAGAATTGAGATTGAGATTATGCTCAATTTGAGATATGACGTGAGTAGAAAACGAAAGAAAAGAAGATGAAAATACTTCATAGTCCAATCTCTCTGACATTCTATTTATTCTTCTCTTTTCTCTTCAATTCTAGGGAACGGATACTGCTCTCATGACTCTCAAACCTCAAGATAGTTGGGATCTCGAAAAAGTCTTCGTAGACACTTACAAGCAAGAAGTAAGTCATCAAACCATCGAATGAAAGACCTTATGACTGATTTCTCTACTCACTCCTTCCGATTCTTTCAACCACAGTTCGGATTCGTATTGACTGACAAGTCCATCATCTGCGACGATGTCAGAGTCAAAGGGATCGGTCGATCTTTCGACAAACTCTCTGAATCCGTCCATTCCGAACACAAACGTCTGGCTTCTCGAGAAGGAGGTTTCAAGGAAGCTGTCATCTTATCAGACTCATCTTGTCCAAGAAGAGACGTCTACTTTGAGAACTCAGGTAGATTGAATACTCCAGTAGTCAAATTGAGTCAGGTGGAAGTTGGAGAGAAGATTCCTGGACCTGCGATTCTGATTGATGAAACCCAGACGATCCTGGTAGAACCAGAATGTGAAGCCAAAATTTGTACTGAATCCGTTCTGATCGCAATCCTGTACAAATAAGAAATCCAATTCAATTCATTCAATTTACAGATGATCTGCCCTCCTGAATGTATTTTGGCAAACCGCCACCATTGGGATAGCTCGAAACTCTGCTCAAATGTTTCTTTTTGTTTGGTAAAGATGCAAGAGAAACAAAGAAAGAACGAAATCAGTGAATGAGAAAAAGAGGAAGTGAAAGTGCATCAAAAGACGAGAACTTGAGCTTGGGCTTATCGCTTTCATCCATTAACTCTATCAACAACTTCTGGCAAAGTCGTATGGACACGGGAGATCCAATCTCCATCCAATCAAGGGACAATAAGGGAAAGGGAAAAGAGAAGATCAAGAAATCCAAATTGAAAAAGGGAGCAGATTCAGATTCAGATGGAGAACATTCACATCATCCAGCCTCAAATACTCCTCCAAACCTATTCTGCACTCTACCTTCTGCAAAATCACCTCTACCAACTCAGCCAATTCCTCTAGCTTTCCTCCATAGAATAGTCGCAGAGAACAGAATCAAGAATGGATTGCCTCTAGAGGATTATCAATATCTACACGACAGGATTCAGATTGAGAGTGGTGGGAAAGATGATGCTGCAACTTCAAGATCGGATGGATCAGCTGCTAATGGTGAGCTACGAGGTACAACGAATGGTCATTCAGATTCAAGGGAAAGGTTAGCATCAACAGAAACAATCCTCAGTAACAATGGAAGTGCATCGAATGGAAATCTGGCCAGTGGAGATAGCACTCTTCTACCTGCATCGATGGATCCGATTGCTTCTTCCAGCTCTTCTTTTAGTCTGGATCATTCAATCTCATCAAATAATGCGCTTTCACAGCATCATGCGATACAGATCAACCAAGGGGAACCATTCCGAGCGCTGACCCAGCCTTCAGAAATGGAACTGGAAGCACCTTGGTTCTCTCAATTAGCTTCTCTTCCTCATCTTCGATCAGCTGGCATTCCTGCCATTTCTCCTCAATCGACTTCAAATTCATCCTACAAAGGAAAGGAGAAGATGATGAATGGGTTCGGAGGAGGAGGTCTCAATCTCAATCCAGACGGTAGACCAAATACAAGTTCTGGTTCTGGAATCACAAGAAACAACTCTCCGACGAACAATCATAATCGAAATCATCATTCAACTTCAATGTCAGTCCAATCTTCTCCTGGAGGTGGGAATGACCTTAGACCGAGATCTGCAAATGGTATCTCAGCAATTTCGAATCAATTTCAATCCTTTGGTTTGGCTTCGGAATCCTCTCTCAACTTTCCATCTCATCAAGCTTTTCTATCTCAGCCTAACAAAGTTCCCATTCCGAAACCTATACCGATATCTCAAGCGCTGAACCTGTCGGCGGAAGAAAGTCTAGATGAACCTTTGTTACCTCCCGATAATTTCAGTATGGTCAATACTTGGGTTTATCGAAGCTCGTTTCCAAAGAAGAAACACTTTCCTTTCTTGAAGAGTTTGGGCTTGAGAAGTGTTTTGTGAGTATTACTGAAGACCTTCAGACTTATTCTAGTTCCGAATCGTAATGACAAAGAGGGCATAAGAGCCCGAGTTGCCTGCATGTCGCTGACCTTTCCTCATCTCGAACCTTTCGCAGAACTCTCATCCTAGAAGAGTATCCAGAACAGAACACCAAGTTCTTGGACGAACAAGGTATCAAGTTCTTTCAATACGGAATCCCTGGTAACAAGGTGAGCATCGGATAACAAAAGACTGTCTGGTTTAAAAGTCTGTCCCATGTTCGCACAGATCAATGTTCGCTTCCTGAAAGTATCGCTCAACTTTGTCTCTATTGCATTTTCCAAACCTCGATCTATTTCAGGAACCGTTCGTTCAAAGTGAGTATTCGCTGATTCCTTCGTTTGGATTCGAAAGCAGATACTAACCTGTCTTGTGATTTTTTAATCTCTTTTTCCTTGACAGTCCCTGAAGACAAGATCACCGCTGCTCTTGTCACGATACTAGATAGGCGGAACCATCCGATGCTGATTCATTGCAACAAAGGAAAGGTGAGTACTTGCTTCAGTTGCTCGTTGCGTTTCTGATGTTGTTCTAAACTAAATGTATGCGCTCCTTGTCTTTGTCTGCTTTCATCAGCATCGAACAGGATGTCTCATTGGGTGTCTGCGGAAGCTTCAACAATGGTCTCTCACCACCATCTTCGACGAATATCGACGGTTCAGCTTTCCCAAATCGAGAAGTATGGATCAGGAATTCATCGAGCTCTATAGAGAGAACGAAGTGTGGAAGTCGATCGCTGCTGGAGATGAAAGGGTTTGGCTGCCGAAATGGTGAGTCCGATCTTGGTAAAGGCAAATGGAGTTCTTTGTCTTGATCGGATTTCACTAATCCTTGATCTCATTCTTCTTCCATCTCAGGTCCGTGATATCAAGTCAATTGGCTTCGCTCCCACCTCAAATCTCGAGTGGATCTCAGAACAGACAACTACTTCTCAGCTCAAAGCATCGGGAAGAAGAGGAAGACTCTCGATATCAGACTGTTCGTGGAATGTGAAGATTTCGGCCTCTGCACTTCTCTCTATCACTAGATTCTTCCTCTAGACTGTTTATGCTGCTCTTAAAACCATCTGTTCTTATCAACCATCTGTTCCTAGCGATTGAATTGTACATCTTCTTAATAACGACCTCTCACGATTTTCTCTCTCTCTTTCACTGTAACAACGCATTCGATCGCAGCCTGTTCTCATGTCTAGTCAAGTAATTTTAGATTTTGCCTATATGAGTGTGATCACGAAAAGTCTCATCCAGTCGTACATCAAGAAATATCAATTAAAGAATCTGGTTGATAATAAAAAGAATATGATAAAGTACAACGTGAAGTATGGAACGACGAACCCGATTATTCAGATGGCTTCCCTACACAGACAATAGAAAAACAAAGGAGTAGGACGTAAAGTCCTGAAGATAGGATTATTGAGATAATGGGTGATCTTTTTGAGCTTTTTGAGCATTCCATCGAAGCCTTGAGGCAAGGCAAGAAATCCACCTCAGTTCACCTCCAATCGGTTCGATGCTGACTCGTTGGTGGAGAGAGACCCAATCTCGATGTTCCTTCCGTTTTTGCTCAAATTGGAAGAATTTGTTCAGGTAGAGAGTCGATCTTCTCCTTGAGCTCTCACGGGAGCCATTGACCTTTTGAGGGCCCAATTCTGACTCGCTCAGAGCTCTTTGTTGACGACTTTTGAAGAAGGTGATGCTCTGACTCCATTCACTCCAGACAGAGCGTTAGGTAAACCATCATCGATACTTTGAGATCTTGAAAGGGTCCTGGTTCAGTAACTCTTTGGAGGGATACCTCATTTTGCAACTCGCTGAGATCAGTGAGATCAGAATCCTCTTCTTCAACTTCCAGTTTTAACAACATTTCTGAGCCTTTGACCTTGCTGAGAGATTCGATTGCACTTCCAGTCTCCCTGAAGCACTACTTGCTTCTCCTCCAGTTGATTGATGCATTGAAAGCTCTGGCGCTTGAGTGTGTGCAGTTGAGATATTGAGGTGACGTCGACGAGCTGAAGGAGTTGAATGTAAAGGCTGTGAACTGACTTCCTCCTCCTTTGAGGTCTTTCTTCTTTCCAGTTTTGAGTCTTTGGAAGTGCTCTTGTAATTTCTTGAAGAAGACCTCGTTCTCTGTGGTGGTGACCTTTGCTTTCATCTTCCCCTTCCCTTGATCAGTCGCTTCATCTTCTTTGAAAGTCTTGGACTGAATCTCTTTTCACCTGGTTTGTTCTCATTGCTGATCTTGGTCTTAATCTTGCTTCTATCTCTCAGAGTGCGTCTATTACTTGTGTTGTCTGTCTCCTTCATCGAAATGTCGAGATATGAAGCCTCTAGATCGACAGAATCGTCGAATTCGAGGCTTTGTTCCATTGACTCTCCATCGATGTCTTCTTCAACTTCTTTAAAAGCCTCGCCTTGATCGACCTCCTCGAAAAACTCTCTTGACAGATTTGAGGTTGAAGCTCGAAGCTGAAAGAATTGTTGATTTCTTGAAGGTACTCCCTCTCTTGCTCGAAAGGGTCCTCAGTCTCAGATTGAAACGGATAGAAGTCGTCTTGAGTAGCTCTTGGAGAGAAAGAACTAGGAAGCTCAGAAGACGGTGAGAGTGAGATTGGATCTCTAGATCTGGGTTCTCTTCTGATGCTGAAAGAAGGATTTGTGAAGCTCTCTTGATCGGTCTCATCTTGTTCCTCTGTTATGTCTGTTTCCTTCGAGAATGAGTCACCATATGAGCTTTGGAGTGTTTAGAAGCTTGGACTGCTTGCCTGATAGCTTCGAATGCAGAGATCTTACTTGCTGTGGCTGAAGGATTTGAAGCTGAAGGTAGATCAATAGCTCCATATGAGCTCCGATCCCGTCCTCTTCCTCCCATGACATTTGACTATCTTGGTCTGGAGAAGGTATCAGAACAGATTGGTTTGAAGGTGTGGAATTTGAGGGTCGTTGCTAGTCCAAGTACTACTCTTTCACTTGAATCGAAGACTCTGACGTTAGAAGAGCTCTCTCCAGTTCTCTCTAATGATTCCCTTCTTCTTTCCTCTTCTTCTCTCATCTCGATCAGTCTCATCTTTTCCATGTGTGACTTTTTGATCTCTGAATGATTCTGACTTATCTTGTCACTCTTGCTTTGATTCAGCCAATCTATCTCTCCAGCTTCCACTTTGTTCTTCAGTTTCTCGAAGCATCTTCTCAGATCATCTTTCTCTCCCTCTTGGTCTTCTCCAAGAGCTTGCTGATAGTTGGATTGCTTTCTATAGTATTGTAATTCTTGTTTGGCAAACGAAGTAAAGATCTCTGACGCTTATTGTGATGAGGTGTCAAAAAATCTCTCTCTCGATCTCTGGGATGGTAACCTTTTGATCCACCTGACAGATTTCTAGCAGCCAAAGTTGGCATCTTTCTATCTCCACCAAAAGCATTGATATCTAGATCATCTTCCTCGTCTTCTTCTGATTCCTTGAGATGCTCATCACTGAGAGAATTGCTGAATGATCTTTCTTGTCCTACCCTTGATCTCTTCTTTCTTGAAGATCCCCACCATCTTCTCCGAGAAGGATGGTGATTACTTCTGCTTTGTCTACATCCGATTCGTTTCTCTCCTCTCTCGAACGACTACCGGTGCTGGATCTCTTGCGTCCTTGCTGATTTGATTGGTTCCTTTTTCTTGGAGTCCTCGAGCTTTTGCTATTTCACTTGCTTTTGTACGAGCCATGGCTTCGTTCCTTGATAACGAGAGATGCAGTTATCTAGATGGATGTGATGAATAGGTTTAGAATAGACTGGATAGAAAGCCTTGATTGCACATCTGAAGTTGGAGAAGAGAATGAAGCAGGCGCGTTCGAGGAAAACAAGAATTTCGATAGAGAAGCCGCTGAGATCTGAGAATGCAAAGCAGATCGCTTTCGTGATAAGATCCTGATCCAAAGACTGCGAGAATTCGGATTGAATTGTCAAATTTACATTCAATGAAGATAGAGATCTTTCAGAGGATGTCAGCAAAGGAATAGAAGATGGAATAGTGTGTGATGTTCATCGAAGGTGAGAAGGTCGTCAAGTACGCAAAGAAAACTTCAAATTATCAATCTACCTCCCAAATAAGTACTAAGAAAGAGCCAGGAACAAGAGAGAAGGAGGGACAAAAGGGGGTGGAGGGAGTTGGTATATACCTGGTTGCAAAGAGATAAAAACGGAATAGAATAGAGTATTTTCTAGATAAAACAAGGTCGACGAACAAAAAAAGGTCAGAATAAATCTCCAAAAAACATCAGGATGGTAAAAGTTGAGTTGAATTTTGAAAGTTCGAGACTTGAAGGTTTTGCGGTTGATGAAGAGAACAGAGGATCAGGCTCGAATCTGATGAAACTCGAATTCTTTTTCGGGTATAATGTTTTCTTGAAGATCCCATGGATCTTGAAGGTTGTCTTTCGATTTGGGACAAGAAGTTTCATTTATTGAGCTGTATCTTTAGCTTCTACTCCCTTCTGCCTTTTCATTAGAAGGTAAACCACTTCCATCTTTATAACCTTGAAGTTCCCTTTCTCCTTCGATGGCTTTCCTTCCAGCCTCTGTCAAAGCAGGTCTACCAGAAGAGATGTCAGCATGGAAGTATTGAGGAACGAATCTGAGAAAATGAGAGGGGAGAAAATTTGAGACGACGAAGAATTAGTGAAATAGTAACCAGCTAAAAAGCGAAACTGTTCAGACAAGGCGACTTGCACTCACTCTTCTCCCTTTTCCTTCCTAGCAGCAGCAGTGTTTCTCTGTCTTTGTTCGATGTCTTGCTTGTGTTTCGTAGCATTACCGAAATCTTTGGCTAGAATAGCATTGGTGACTGGTTCCCAAATCCTCCTAGATTCCATCGATTCTTGAGAAGATAGAGGTCTGACATCTTTCGAATTGGATCGATGTCATCTAGATTGATGAGCATTCGGTTGTCCTAGTAGCGTCATCAAAAGCGAGGGAGGAGATCGGAATAGAATCGAGGTCAGTGATACTTCTTCTTCGAGACTGCCTCGGATTGCTGCATCGATTTCCTATCGACAGATCGTTGGTTTGACTCACCTTTTCACCTTTCCTTCTCATATGATCTTTCCTTTCCAAGTACCTTCGATAGTAGCCACGATCTTGTCCTGAGGGAACCTGTTTGATCTTCCATACAATTCATCTTGTCCTTTACTCGGATCCCATTCGTAAATGACACCTTCCAAAGCGTATTTAGCCTTCATGACCCAACTTTCGTCTTTGTATTCGACGATAGCTCTCAACCTTTTGCCATTACCTTCTTCTTCACCTTCGCTTTCCCTCAAACCTTGTTCACCGATTGATCCTTAGATCGAGGTTCTTCATTGTCTCTTCTACCACCTCTACAAGTGACGTACAAGTATCGGAGATGGCAACCCCATAAACTGCCTCTAAACATTCCATTGATACTTGCAGTCGGATGAGTGATTTGATATTCTTCTCTGCCAAACCACATTTACTTTGATTGGTCAATCTCAAAAGATACCTTGGTTTTGATCTCCAGAGAAATCTTGATGTTGGTTCCGGTGAACTTGGCTGATAATTGATCTACACCACATAATTGAACTCCTGATTCTTTACATTCGCAAAAGAAAGAAGAGATAGGTGGATGATGGGAAACTTGTTCGCAAATGAAGGTGATTCTTCTTTGACCCTTCTTCAACCCTGGAGGTGATTAGAGACCGAATTAGATTTGCTAGTGTCTTCATTCTCTTCTCCAGTTGTCAATGAAGTCTTGAAGGATCCATTCAAAGAATGGTATCAGCATCTGCATTTCCTCTTGATCTTCCGAATCCTTTCCATATCCATTGACTTGTGGAGTCTCTTTCTCTTTGTCTTCGTCAATTGCACCTTCGTTGGAAGTAGACCTGTTACTACCACCATCCGAGTTGGAACTGACAGCAGAGGGAGGAATACTCAGATGCGTTGGTTCTTGAAATTGGAATCATCAGTAGCGTTTGAAGCTGGACTGATTGGATCTTGACTAGTTGGAGAAGTGGTACTTGAAACGGTATTGGAACTTCCATTTCTTCTACCCAAGATCTTCGACAACCCTCTCTTCATACTTGAAGGTCTGGAAGGAGTTGTATTGGTACTTTCAGAAGAAACTCCTCTGATCGAACTAGGTCTTGAATTGGCAGGAGTCAAAGATTCCTTGTTTTTACCTTTCCCTTTCGCTTTACCTTTGATCGTATCTTTGAAGCTTTCTTTTCTTTCTCGCCAGTTTCTTCTGAAGGCTTGTCGACATTGACTGTTGGAGCTAG
Source organism: Hemileia vastatrix (assembly GCA_030280995.1). Taxonomy (NCBI): domain Eukaryota; kingdom Fungi; phylum Basidiomycota; class Pucciniomycetes; order Pucciniales; family Zaghouaniaceae; genus Hemileia; species Hemileia vastatrix. Next base: position 49,906 of record JASXTE010000284.1, read on the forward strand.
TAAGGGAGAGGACTGGATTGACAGTTCCAGTAGAAGGAGCAGTCGAAGGACTCGTTGAAGTACTATTATTCTTTGAATCTTCGCTGACGGTATTGTTGGTGGTATCAGTTCTGCCGCTGTCCTTTTCACTTCCACTACCAGCAGAGACCGTGTTCATACTCGAGGCTTTGACAGATGAAGGTCTAGAAACGACTTGTTCTTTCTCTTCCCTTGATGGAATCGGAGTAGTAGCATTCTCTTTCCTTCTGTTGTTGCCTTTTGCTGAAGATCTGCTTGGATAGATCTTACCGGAGTGAAACCATCCCCTGATTTGCAAGTTTGCATTACTGAAGGTGAGAAGTCAAAACATTTTGAACTGGAATCATTCTCCAGAAGAGGTTTCCTTTGGTAGAGTGACATCCCAATGAGCTCTGAAATGCTCTCCTGGTTTGTAGAAGAGAAGTAGAGTGGAAAAATTGCAAATGTTAAAGCTCAATCAGTTCAGCTGCTGAAATGAACAGACTCTTGAAAAGAAACGGTGGTCTCTCGGATTTGACATGATAACTCACCAGAATGGAGTTGTAAGGTTTACAAACCTTTCCGTGCTGTGATCCAAGAGAAGAGATGAGAAAGAGAAGAAAATAGAGTGAGATCCAAGAAGTTCAACTGAGACTTTGTGGAATCATTCATGAAGATTCCTTATGGGTTCACGAAAGGAGGAGAAAGGTTTCGGCAACAAATCCTACTCGATTCACCGATAAAGGAAACTTCTGTGCAATATTGCAACTTTCGATTGCAATTCCCTCGTATTTCAGATCGATTTTCTGAGCACTCAAAGCAAAGGAAGAAGCTCCAACGTCGAACCGCCTGCATTTTTGTCCCGATTCTCCCAATCCAACTTTTCTTTATTCAACAAAGCTACGCTCCTGCTACCCTCTCGAACCCATAGAACCGAATCCTTGAAGTTAGAATCTTTACTCACCACAAACTTGAGTTCCTTCGTGAAAGTGAAACGTAGGGTCATCAACATCCTATCCAAAGGATCCTCATAATCTCCAACTCTGCAATGATTTCAAAAGCCGTTCCCAAAACCCAACAAGAAACAAAATGGCAAAGCAATATTCCAAGATTCAAAATGTGAGAGAAAAAGAAATCAGTAAAGAGACAAAAGAAGAATCGCTCATGCTCGTTGCTGACAAAAATAGATGCTGATGTCAGGAGATGAGTTCTCAGAAGGAGGAAGCTCTCATGACTCACGTAGATAAGATATCAGCTCTGTCGAGGTAATTCCAGTATTCCAATTGGGCTGTGAAATGATGAAATGTTAAGAAGAGACATCAGAGGCAGAATTCGAGATATATGCCAAGAAGGGAGGGGAGAGAGGGGGTTTCTAGGAAGATCTTGGGAGATTGTCTTCGAGTTGGAGTGATACTCACGACTGGCTCCAAGAGATTAGCAGGTAGTGATAGACGACTTTATTGTCATAGAATGGAGAAAAGAAAGTGATTCAAGAGAAGTAGAGGAGGAAGTGATCTGAGTATGGATCCCACTTTTTGTGGAGGGATAGGCACGAGGAGCAAGTTCGAGATGGCTTGCGACATCGGCTTGAGATGCAGGTCAATCTTTTTCTTGATACTGAATGATGAGAATTCGATCATCTAATCCTTGAAGCGGGAAAAGGACTGGCGAGCAAAGCCAGAGCGTGCTTCTCCTCTTATCGTCCCATCTTTGAAGCAGCATCCCTTGCTGCTACTCCTTTGGGCTTCTCTCCTTCTGCCATGAAACAGATAGAGTCATCAGCTAGAGCTCCGAGATGACTCACATTGCAGCCATATCCTTTCACCGACCATTCTCTTTAAGATTCCGAGTAGAGTCTTGAGCTTTCCAGAATCAGTTTGACCTTCTGCATCTCCAGCAGCTGCGTATTCTTCTTCCTCTGTCATGTTGATCTGTTCCGGGGAGCTTCTGGGTTGGATGTCTGAGCATCTGGAGGAGCAGCAGCAGCCGTCGTCATGGTTGGTTACGTTGAGGGAAGAAGATAGAGAGAGCGATTGATGGAGAAAGTGTGAAAGCTTGAAATGGTTGAGAAGCCAAAGGATGTGTGACTTTTGAGGTTGAGGGAGCTTGAAGGATAGGATAGATTTCTACACTTGAATCCAAACAATCCCAATTTCCTATTGACAGCGATGAAATCAGACAAAGACAGCCAGAAGAAGGATATAGAGAAGCTCACGTTCTCACATCTTGCGCGCAAAGGCCCCTGTTGAGCTCCCGTTTCTCATCTCTCCTTTTCTTTCAAGGCTCTTAAAGAGACAAGAGATCGTGCAATTGCTGTCCGGCTCCAAGAAAAGACATCATCCAAGCAGAGCAAGCAGGAGAGCCATTCTGTAAGCCCGTCTCTCCAACTCCGAGATTTCTTCCCTTTCTCGTCACATTCGTGAACTTCAAACGCAAACATCTCGTGCTTTCATATGGCCGAACTTAGGGATCGGTGTGCCTGCGAAGACTGGGTTTAGCGAAACTGGAGAGATCAGGGAGAAAAGTACGGACTTCTCGAAACCACAGGCGTGAACGATGAAGAGTTGTCGGACCGATTAGAAAGCTCAGCTGTCCTCCACAATGATCTTCTTTTTCCACCTTGGAGTACTGAATCTACCCAAATCTCCAAGCTTGGATCTTTAAGGGATGATCGACGATGGACAGTTCGGGCTCTAGGAGTTCTATCTCGCACACAGAGGCGTAAGATCAAAAAGAACAATTGGAGTCTGGTTTAATTACAACTCCATTCAGCCAAATTCAGAGAAAACCAAGCGTTAAGGTAAGCACCAAAAGATGGGAAAGAAAAGTATCGAGTCAAACAGATCGTCGACAAAAGAACAGAGAGTTCATCTCAAGACTGAGAGGCAGCAGCACTGAGTCAACGAGGGACAAAATGCATCGAATTCTAAGGGCAAGAACCAGCCCAACTGTTGACAATGGCTGGATTAGCCGTGTTCTGACCGGGGTTGCATAACAACCTGTGGAGTAAGAAAAGTGAGAAATGAGAAAGAAATGAGATGAGCGAAAGTAGCGGAGAACTTAGACAAAATCCTCTCTCTCTCTCTCTCATTGCCAACAGAGAGAATCAAAAAAAGGGGAAAAAAATTACAGATGGCAACTTACCCTCAGTCTCCTCGTCACCTCCGTTATCGATACCATTGATCAAGGTCTTGCAGCTGTTATCCGAATAGAACGAGACTGCACAGTTACCCTCCTAGGCTATAGAGTGCGCTTTTATTTTCTCCTACCAAAGCAATACAACCTGTTGCACTGTTCTGTCCAATCTGAAACCCTTCGCCTTGTCCTGCTGATTGGACAAGCCCCATTTCCAAAGAATTCTAAAGAGCCTGTTGATGCGTAAACGCTGCTGCTGGCCATGGCAATCATAGCGACCAAAAGATTCATGCTTGACTTGGCTACCATTTTTTGACTCTTATATTCGTTTGAGGGTGAGTTTGTTAGAGACGATTGTGTAGAAGTGTTGCTTGTTTTTAGAGCTTTTGGAGGGGTGGCAAAAGGATCGTTGGGATGAAACCTTCGGATTCGTGCAATCTTGCCCTACGTCATCGGGATACCCAGACTTTGACCCCATGTAAGGGGTACGAACATTAGTTCACTTCTTCTTTGCCCTCTTTTGAGGCGTGAGGGTGTGAGGATTTGAGGGACCACAATGATGAACTTGCTATTCGAGAGACGTCGACAACGATACTCCTAACCACAAGTCCGAAGCTCGCTTCAGTTTCTCTTCTACATAAACACACGTCATGAAATGACATGAATTGCAAGATTCTTTTGATCAAATAGCCAAAGCCTATAATCGTAGACCGCCGTTTGCTTCAGCTTCCAAAGGAAAAACTGGACGAACCTCTTCTCTCCGTCCTGCAGAATTGCAGATCAACCCAGGGTTGGACTGCTGACAGCTACGCGTGGGGCAGCTTCGAGCACACTGTGCAAGTATGGAGAATTTTCCCCGTGCATATCGGGGTGATTAATGATCGATGATCGATTCGTAGCGAGTCGACGGCGAGACAGCGAGACAGCAGGAAGGGATTGGAAAAAGAACAGAGTAAACGCGCGCGTCGAAAGCTTACTCGACAGCGACTTCCTTCGAATTCGAAGATCCTGCTCTGCAACTTCCACTTTATGCAAACTGTTTAGCATTGGAATAGTATCTAAATGATGTCTAAACTCCTCTACCGATGCCGTTTCGGACTTGTTTGTGTGTCATCGATTTCGAGCCGAGGTGAAAAGCTACACACTTAAAAAGCTGCGTCTTTTCCCAAATTCTCTCTTTCTTCTTGTCTTCTTCTTCTCAAAAACCTATTTTCTTGACCCTCCTTCTCTAACACATCATGAACAAATCCTTCGGACCACTACTCATTGTCGGTCGCTTCAGCCTTGATGGGATCTTTCCAAGGTGTCCAAGCTATTGATGGTTGCCCAGAACCCTGCCCAATACTACGTGGATTTAGGTTCAAACACCTTCACTCCATCTCTTTCAGGATCCGTAGGATGGACCTTCGACATCGAACTCGGTGGCTTCAAAGACGGTTCGGTGTACACCAACAAATTGACTGTAGGCTGCAACGTCTTTGGAGGTAGTGGTGAGTATCACTACTAAAAAGTCAGATGTCAGATACTTTGTTGATGATTTTCGATGGGAATCTTCGGAACCAATCGTAGGCATATCTGTCAGCTGGACTCTCTCTCTCCACTCTTCATCCATTTCAACGACTCGCTTCGTTCTCATTCTACAGGATGTGGATTAGATACTAGCAAACGGTGAAAAGTCGACCGTTGACTGGACTGTGAAGAGTCCAAACGGTATCACTCCAACATCAGTCCCATCGAGCATCTCTTTCGACTTCCACAAATGTGGATACCAAACCTTGAAGTGCGATGGACACACCGAGAAGTTCCCAGAACAATTCCCACCACCAGCCACAGGAGGAGGTGTCCTATCATTGATGGTTGGTGAGTAAAAGACGAGACGACTCAAGCCTCATTGCCATTGCCATCGCTCACCGAGCTTGTTTTCTTCTTCCCCCCACTTCTTTCTATCAGCTAACTGCTCATCTGGACCAGACACCAGACTACCATTGAGTACTTTCGAAAGTGGTAGATTGGAAACCGAATTGTACAATGAGCAAGGTAGCTGCGAAGGAATGGCTCAAAAGAATACCGGATGCTATTAAGAAAAGCGAAATGAGAAAGCTCACTTCGCGCTCCTATCTTCAGTGGGCTTTTTTCCTCCCTTTCCAATTGTATTCTAGCTTATGTACTAGGCCTCATTTGCTCAAGTCCCAATTTTCATGCTTGTATCTCATTCTTTCCACGCTTAATTAAGATTTGCTTTCCTTGAACTTCTGTTACTGTCGTCAACAATGGGATCGAACGAGAGAATGAAGAGATAGAAAATCATTAGATGCTTGAGATTGAGAGAGCAAATCGTTACAGAGTCAAAGCCAGACATAGAAGAAGAGAGAGAGATTTCGTGAAATACAATGAGATTATGTAGAATCGAGAACGAAAAAAACAGGCAGAGAAAAAAGTCTAGAACGGATTAAGGAAACTCTACAAAGTAAAGGGGGTCGAATCCCGTAAGATAATGAGAACAAAAGAAAACATCCACATCATTAAAATAATCCAATCAATCAATCAATCGAAAGTAGGAGCTACGAAGCTACCATCACCTTCAACGCCTAAGCGTCCTACTCATAGCTTTCCTAGCTCTATCATTGATTTGAATCTCCTTTCCTTTTCCGAACCCTATCCCCAAACCTTTTTCATCCTCCTCCATTTCCATTTCCGTCCATGATTCCAGACTTTCTTCACCATAATTGGAAATTGAAGACTGAGAAGTTGAAGAAGCTTTCCTAGCTGGTAAACTTGGAGGAGGTTAGGAATTGGTGAAAGACCATTTGGTGAAGGATTAGGATTACTATTTCGATTTCGACATTGAGGTTGAGATCTCCTTAGTTGGAGAACTCGAGAGTTCATCTCCTCCAGAAGGAGTGGTACTACCTTTCTTAGCGAACCAAGAACCAAGATTCCTTCCAAATGTACTACCAGTAGTTGAGTCATTATTTGAATCAAAGATTGAGAAATACTAGAACTTTCAGAAGAAGCTGAAATACTATCTCTTGATTTAATCTTTGTAGGACTTAAACTAGATAAACCATTTTGATTATTTGAAGAAGTATTTCTATTCCATAAACTACCAAGAGAAGTGACTATAGGAGTTGAAATTGAAGTTCTCTTATCTGAACTGGAAGGAGTAGGACTTTGAATATTATTCGTAATAGTTTCATTTGCAACATATCTTCAGATTCACTTTCTTTTCCCCAAATGTAGGTAATTTGATAGACCAACCACCATTCCCATTTCCATTCCCATTTGAAGTCGCTAAATTTGAATCACCTTTTTTCTTTCCAAATCTTCATCCAATTCTTTATCAGTAGGTAAAGGAGGTAATTTCATTCCTTTTAAAAGTTGAATCCCAGTACTACTTTCTCCTGCTTGACCAGATTCCAATTCCAATTTCTCTTCAACTCTTCCAATACAGCTTTACCCTCTCCATCATCATTATCATGACTAGAAATGAATTCTCCTCAAAATCTTTAAACATGTTTCACTAGCCAATCTACTTTCGTTTGATTCTTCCAGATTTTTCCTTAATCCTTTCATTTCCAATTTCAACCTTCGATTTCTGCTTCTTTGGATTTCAAGATGGCTTGAGATCTAAGTGTCGAATAGTTGGAATTGGAATTTGAATTTGAATTTGTTGAAGAGGAAAGATTGTTGAAATTGGAAACTGTGGCTGTATTTAGAGCTTCATCATCGATTGCTGAATCCATATCCGAAGAGCTCATCGTTGCGAATTGTTCATGAGAAGGAGATTCTTCATTATAGGGGATCCCATAGAAGACATTGCAGATTGAGAAGGAGTTGGACTTGCAGAAAGTCTACCATTATTCCCAACACCACTCAAGATTCCAAGAGTAGAATTCGAACCTGGAATGGATAAACCTCCTCCAGATCCACTTGGTAAACCATCCAAGACTTCACCATTACTTTGACTTCTACGAGGTCACCACCAGTTGCTCCTCCTCTGCTGTCCTCAATCTAGATGAAAGTGAAGTGGAACGATTGAGAGCAGCTTCAGTCAAGCTATCGGATCGGAAGATCCAACCATTCCTATCGAATGACTTTCCAATGGTAGATCTGAATTGTTTGATCTTGGAGAAATGGCAGAAGATGAACTTGCCATTGAACTTCTTCTTGAAGATTGATCTTGAGCATGATTCTGATTGTTGATTGGGATTTCAGAGGAAGATGAAGGAGCACCAGATAATCTAAGACCTCTGAGAGTAGTTGATCTCCCTATCGTCCCTCCTCCTCCTACTTGTTGTTGTTCAGATTCACTTCCTGAATCATTGTTGTAAATCATTGAACCTCTTGGATTACTTCCATACCACTTGCACTTCTCCTATGAGTATTAGAATGAGGAGGATTACCGATAAGAACTTGATCTAGTAGATGAGCCTCCTCCTGCCATTCCAGCATTTGGACCAAAAGCCAAAGAAGCTCTTTTACTCTTTTTCAACGCTCTAGCTTCGGCAGCAGCTTCTTCAGTGAGTAGAGAAGAGGAAGAAGCAGCGTTCCAACCAGCCATTGCACCTGGACCCAAACTTCTCCTATGATTTTCCTTTTCCTTTGCAGCTTTGATTCTACTATCATTTTGTTCCACTTGTAATCTCATGATTGCTCTTCTACTTTCCTCGCTTGTCAATCTTAGATCTTTGACTCTGTTCTCTTCTTCCTCCCTCTTTGTCCTCTCTGATCGAATCTCTCTCTCCAGAATTGGGATCTTTGCCTTTAAACTTCCCAACTCGTCTTCCCATTTTGATGATTTGTTAATAAATGAGAATAAGAAGTCTGGATCGATGAAAGTTGTGAATCCAATGATTTGAGTTGATTGGTGCATTGAATCAGTTGCTCTCGAGATTCGATGACTAGTTCGCTTAGTGCGCCTGGAATCTGTCGGTAGTGGATCCGAAAGTTGCTGATGAATTGTTCTGATTTGTTGATCGTCTGAGTCGCATACGTTGTTGAATCCATGATTGAAGAGAGTGTTGGTTTCATATCAAGGCAACTCTTGAGATGATACGCTTTCCCCTCTCCGCCCATCTTCGAGCTGCATAGTCCCGTCAACATTCGGTAGAGAGCGAAACTGTCTAACAATAGTGCAAATTGACAAGAATCGATAGAGAACCAGATAAAAAGATTGACACCCAGCCACAAAGAAAGGATAAACCAACAAACCACCTCTCTCTCTCTCCTTTATCTAGCTTCCTAAGCTCTTCCAGTCCTCTTTGATTTCCCAGGTCTACCTCTTGATCCTCTACCAGAACCTCTACTGGATCCACCCCTCCCACCTCTCCCTCCTCTTCCACCTCTTGATCCTTTGTCTCTACCAAAATCTCCAGTACTCTCTGCGGTATTTTCTTTCGCATGTCTCTTTTTACCACCAAATCCATACTTGGAATCTCTGGAATACGAGGCATTTTGGCTCTACCATCTTTTCCTCTTCCTCTTCTCTACCTCTGGAAGTTGAAGCACGATCATTGGATTCTTCATCCATTCCAGAAGCTAGACGAATGTCGAAATCATCTTCTCCTCCATCTCCGTCTAAACCTCCTTGACGTTCTGGAAAGAAGAATGGAAGTAAAGATCATGGAGAGAGGTCAGTCAGATGCTTAGATCAAAGCTAGAATTCGCATCCTTAGATGCGAAGGCTGTATTCATTCATTTTCTTCATACTCACTTCTCTTCAATCCCTTTACACTTTCTTCAATCTCTTCTTTTCTCTCTGTCTTTCCAACCCTTTCTCAACTTGAACCTTTTTACCGAATTTTTTCAATTCCCTCTGTCTTTTAGCTTCTTCCGATGCCTTGATTCCAGCTCTTTCATCTAACAATCTCTGTCTGACCCTTTCCATATGTTCATTCCGTCTTGACCATTTCTGCGAAGAAATCGTTTTGGTCGAGAAAAAGGAATGTTGAGGGTTGAATAACGTTTTTGAGCTTGAATGGTGGATGCTAGAGATTGTTTGTAGCTGAAAGAAAGGGGAGAGAAGAGATGGAGGAGAGGAAAGGTAAGCGAGTCTTTCGAAGCAGGAGGTTTAGAGAAAGCTCGAACGAGGATCAGATGAAAGTATGCTATATTATTTCATCTGCATTGCATCTTCGATATGAAATAGATGTGCAAACCAACCAGAGAAGCTCTTTTTTTGCTCTTCTCCATCAAACCAACTCATTCTTAATTTCGATTTTCTTTCATCTCTCCGTCTCTCTCATCTACTCACAAAGCCAATTCCCTTTCCAAATCATTCTCTGCGTCTTCGATTCCCAAATCCTGATCATGAGAGACAGCCATATGTTCAATCCAAGGCATTTCACTTCCTTTCCCTTTCTTCTCAATAGAAGGACCTGCGACTCTAATCTCTTCATACAATCTCAACATTGCTTCTTCGTTGTTTACAAATACCTTTGTGATTTCCCCTTTGCCTTTTCCCTTCTTTGAATGACCATTGGTGGTGGTTGAATCATCGTTTGGATTGGAAGTTAATAAATCTTCATTGTCTGAACCTGAATCCTCTTCCTCTTCGTCTTCGTCTTCTTCATCTTCTGAATCTACTTCTGGGACTAGACCTGAACGTAGAATGGAAGCAGCTAGAGAATCGTTTGAATTTGATTTCTGTTTTTTGGATGAGAGTGAAGTTTCTTCTTCTTCTTCTTCTTCCTCGTCGTCCTCTTCTGAATCTGATTCTCCTTCTAAAGCTCCATTTAGTTCCTCATCCAATTCTTCATCATCATCCTCATCCTCATCGTCCTCATCATCATCATCTGCCTGGAGCATAGCGCTGTCGAACTCATCCAATCCATCTTGACCCAAAGCGTCCATTAATCTCTTCATTCCTCTTTCAGAGACGTCTTTTCCTTCTTCATGCTCATCATCTGATGATTCAATCGACTCCTCGTCATCTTCTGAATCTTGATCGTCTGACTCTGCCTCTTGAACTTCGAGTTGTGTGATGGTTTTGGATTTGGAATCTTTGCCTGAAGAATTCTTGCTCGTGACTGATTTGGATGCTTTGGCTTGGATCCGTTCGTCTTTGTAGAAGCTGCTTTGGATGAAACTGATTTAGATTTGGCCATCTTGTCCTTTGAAGGAGATGGAGAGAGAGATAGATAGAGAATGGTTAATGGATCAAGATTTTGCTAGATTTTCTTCAACAAGCCTGCAACTTTTTCGATCAGCGGGTGGGCCCCTGAGTGAGACTTTTCCTCAGGTTATTCTCCTCATTCCCTTAATGAATTTTATTCTTTTCCAGAAGTCAAGTTCTCAACATTATCTACAGATCTCAGGGAGACAGAGCGCCATCTCCTTCGATTCCACAGAAAGCGTGGCGAACGAGGCCATCTGAACACTCCGTTCTCCTCTCGCTTCTCGCTTCACTCGTTGCAATTGGCGCAGTTTTTGTTGACTCTTCTTTCAGGAACATTGAACATAAGGGTCGTGTTTCATGCAAGAAAGCCATCGTCCATGCAGAGAGCTTCAGAGACTCATGTGTGGCGTAAGTACGCCTTCGTTCAACGATCATGCTTAAGAACTAAGTTCAGCCAAATTTCTCTCTTCTTTCTTCTTCCTTTCTCCTTCAGCCTTTTTCTTCTCTCCTCTCTGCTCTTCTGCTTTTCGAGCTTGTGATCTGGTCATCACTTCTCTCTTCCCCTGTCTTTCTTTTCTCTCTCTCGCTCTCCTCTTTTTCGTTGGCTGGTCCTTCCGAATCCTCCTTTCCATTCTTTCAAATCCCCTCTTTCACACCATGCAAGTCTTCAAGGTCTCAATTATTCTATCTCTATCTGCTATCACGACTGCCTATGCAGCTCCAGGTCAGGGAAGACCTGCCGGTCCTCCAGCCGACAAGCTCAGATCAAGCAAATGGACAAGTTCTGTGGTGCTTTTATTCCAGCTTGTACCAACATTTGTCTAGACAAACAGACTGGAGAACACACTGTTGCCTATCATTGTTCCAAGGTGAGTTTCATCCGACGAGCGCTCTTTGTCGACTTCTCTTCACTGTGCTGATGACTAGCTCGTCACTTTCCCACCTCTCTCTTCTCAGGTCCCTCCAAAGAACGAAGTCTACCACTTTGGATGTCATTGTGATGGAACGGATAGAACCCAAGGAGCTTTGAACAATGTCGGATCCGATTCTTCATCAAACGTCACCACCGTTTCCAGATTGTCACCCAAACGGCCTCCAAGTTCTACTCAAACCCAACATGAAAAAGTCACTTCTACTTTGACTGAAAGTACTTTATCAATCGATCCAGCTCAAACTCCAGTCGTAGCTCAACTTTTAGCCGAATTGATCCCTCAATTGCAAGTAAAGGTTCCAAGCACAAAAAGAAAACTCCACCGAACAAAGCTTTGAACAAAGCTGCAGTCGATCAAAACAATACTACTACTCCAATGAACAAATCAAACCACTTCACCATTCTGTAATCGTTATTCTGATTCTTGTGTTAGAGAATGCACGAGAGTTCAAAGTAAGCCCAAGACTACTACCTGTCAGAAACTCAAGATGGACAAGACGATGTTACTTATGATCTGCTTTGTGCTTGTGAGAATGATAAATTGGAAACTCAACATGCTTTAGCTGTATCGCTGCTGATCCGATGATGATGATCAAGAAGTACTTACTACCACTCAATCCTCAAATGGAACCACCTCTATCGCCACTCAAACCAAAAAGAAATCAGCTTCAGTTATCGGGACTTCGACTTCAACTACCACCGTCCAGGCTACTAAGACAAAAAAGCCAAGAACGGCAACTATTACTTCAACTTCTGTGGTTATGTGACAACAACCACGGTGGTAGCCATTGCTTCCTACAGAAGAATTAGAGTTGACGACAATGCTGGAAAGGTGAGTCGAACTTGAGAGCGATAGGCTTACGAGTTTTTACAGTCAAGTAAAAGGAAGAAATAACAGAGACTGACCAATTTCTGAACTTCTCTCTCTCTCTCCCTTTGCCTTGATCATCAGGTCAAAGGTTTTCTCGGAACTACAGATAAGTTGGGATCCCCTCTTTCGTTCAAAGACGCTTCTGCAGAATACGATGTGATCCTCTACAAATCATCCAATTCGTCTACTTCGAAGTCTTCATCCCCATACTACTCTTTGGCCTTAGTCCTCGAACCCACTTCTAGTGTTAGGTTTAGAGAACGTCTTCCCAGGAAAAGGTGTCTTCTCAACTGATGGAAAGGACAACGCTTTCGGAACTCTACAATCTATGATGCTTCCAGTCTTACAGCCTGAAGCCAAAGGTGATCAAGGTGGTGTACTCGAGAGCGACATTTGGGAACTAGGTTCTCCAGCAAATAATACGGTCAACGTAGATAGAAAGACTCAAGTTCCATTAAACATCAAATGGATCAATCAAGATGGAAAGAAAGATGAGGTCCCTCTATTGAAGAGTTTTGGAGAGAATGACAAGATGTTTATTGAGACCGATCCAGTGGGAAGATACTTTGGTGACGACGTTTTGAACTTGTTCTTCGAACCTGCTCCGTGAAGACATGACGATGGATAGAGTTGGAAGCTTTGAAGTTGGGAGACACGGTTTTTTGGAGACGGCGAAAGTAATCGTAGCTGGGAATGCTTGTACGTTTTGATAGAGCAATTGATACTCCTAGAGATCAAACTTCAAAGCAGCGTTATAAGGCACTTGAATAAGGATTGAACTGTAAAAAAAGAGGTGTTCTATTCTAAGTAACGCTCCTACCTATACAACTACATAGACAGACACGTCTCATCGAAGCGCGCAACAACGCGAGGATGTCTATTGCTTATCAGCCTCTCCGAGAATCTTTTTAATCATTGAGTAGGACCGGGCTTTCTCGGAGCTTTCAAGAAAAGAGAGCAAGGGAGACAAGGGTGAGCGAGTCTTGACAGACTGAGTTCTGAGTGCCACTGCTTGGCTGTCCTGTTACTCACCGACAACATCTCTGTGGTCGGGATCGACTTTCTTCAACCAACAGTCATTTGGATGTCTAGTGATTACCGGACCTGGTGCGATACCTGTTGAGAGTGGTTTTGATATTAGCTCCGACGTTGAGACGAGTTGGGAGCAAGAACCGAAAGCTGTGGCTTCATTGAGTCACTGACACCTCACCGGCTGCACTACAGGGGTAGGGTACGTAGTAAGTGTGAGCATTGGCTGCAATGGCGAAGAAAAAAGTAGCGATGAGTGACTTAAAGAGCATTGCTTTGAATTTAATCTGAGAGTTGAGGATTCTGAGAGAGGGAAAGTCGAGAGTGAGAGAAGATCAAATTTCCATTGAGATCTCTCAGTTTATATTCGAGTCTGCGTTTGGATCAAAGAAACTCAATGTAGAGCTTGCCCTGCAACTCTCCCCCTTTCTCTTGACCTTTCATCGAGAGCAGCTGAGTAGAGGCGATCTTTCGAGATCGCGAAGGTTCAAGCTCTTGCTTTGCGTCGTGTCCTAGATTGGTCTCGAACGTAGATTCGACCAAGGACGATCGCTCTCAGATAAAGTCAGCGCGTCGCCACATCATTGCCAATTCTCGGAGTGCGAGAGATCAGCAAGGCTCTTTGCAACTTCCAGATGAGAAAAAAACGAGCAAAGGATCAGAATGAGAGGCGGGAAAGGTGGGAAAGGTGGGAAGAGGTGATTCATAGGGCCTGTTCTTCGCAAACATCGACTAGGACTTGTGGGTTGAGAGAAAATGGAGCCCTTTCGGCCTCTTGCGCTCCATCTCAAGCCTTTATCATATTCGAGATGTCACTCAAAATCCTAACTGAAGAGTTATTGAGTCGATTGAGGCTTCAAAACGATGACGGGTCTCGAAAAGAGCGCGAAGCGTGCTTACTCGCAAATTTCGACGGTTCTTCTCTTTCCATCTTCTGTGTCATTCATCTCGATCGTACTTGTTCATTCTGAGCAAACGATTCATTTGTTTCATTTTTGGAAGCTTTAAACAATTCGAAGAGAGAACAAGATAAGGGGAAAAAGCGAGACATTAAGAAAAGGACTGGTACAAGTGGAAAAGAAGGGAGACGAAAGGGTAAAGCGACTCTTTTTTCTGCTCTAAATATCTGACAAAGATCCGACACCTTCTCCTTAATCGACCAAAGTGA